>PVKS010005397.1:0-85381 GCA_004027875.1 Aplodontia rufa | reverse complement strand
ATGAACAAATATAAGGAGGAAAGTAAATAAAAATGTTTCCCTAAATAACAAATTTACAAAACTGAAAAAAAATAATTGATATTGAAACATCATTTTTTCAGGACTGTGTTTATATTTGTGTGTATGAGTGTATACAGGCGCGTGTGTGTGTGTGTGTGTGTGTGTATACAGAGAGTGAGATAGATATACAGATAACATCTTGCCTGGCTACAAGTAGGGTTATATTTGCTTTCTTTTAAAAATCTGTAGTTATTATTCCACTATATAAAATATCACTGGTACAGCCACTCTGGAAAGCAGTGTGGAGACTCCTCAAAAAATTAGGGCTGGAACCACCTTTTGACCCAGCTATCCCACTCCTGGGTATTTTCCCAAAAGAGCTAGAATTGGCTTACTACAGAGATACAGCTTCATCAATGTTCATAGCAGCTCAATTTACGATACTAAATTATGGAACCAACCCAGATGCCCCTCACTTGATGAATGGATCCAAAAACTGTGGTACATATATACAATGGAATACTACTCAGCTATTAGAGAAAACGACGCTATGTCAATTGCAGCCAAGTGGATGGAGATGAAAAAATTTTGCTAAGTGAAGTATTCCAAACTCAGAGACTCAAGGGCCGAATGTTTTCTCTCATTTGTGGATGCTAGAATACAAGCATAATTAGTACGTTAGACGGCTAACCTAACAATTACCTCAGCATGTATGAATTCTTACATGATCATGGGCGTGCTTAGGTTCCTGGGGGATATAGGGAGGTTGTTAGGGAGGGGGGGAAGGGAATAGGAAGGACATCAAGGTGACCAGAGGGAGGTAGTATGGGGGAATCTAACCTGAGGGGAACCTCTGACTTCTACAAGAAGTCCAATTAACTTGGGTCTTAAGTAAAGTGAAACAGGGAACCATGGGGAACCCAAAGGGGGAAACCATGGTCTGACACCAATATTGGCTTGTTCTGTCATTACACTTTTGTTCTTAATTGCATGATGATGAACCCCTCCTGCTGTAAGACCATGTTTATAGAATAAAAATTTTTAAAAATAAAAATAAAATAAAATAAAATATTAATGAGGAGAAGTAGGGTTTTAAAAGACTGCACTTCTGAATTCCCCCAAGCCACCCACCCCAGTTCACCTTTCTTCCTGCACAACTAAACAATTAATTGTTTTTTGAAAAAAAATTTAAGCATTTAAAATGCAAAGAAGAAATGTTTTGGTTTATAACATTCACTGTCAGATTTTTCTGGATCATGGTGTTAATTTTGATTTTAAAATCTAATAATTATTTCAAATATTTTGTTATTTTATTTGGCCTTTTGATCCATTATACTTTTCCTTCTGTTGCTTAAATGTCTAACCCATGGCTACAAATTATATAATATTGGACTATATTTTTTAAGTTTCCTTTCATTTCTTATCTTTTTAATACATAGGGTTTTCTCAAGCTTCTTCCTATAATAATGAGTCAACTTTTAGTTTCTTAATGTTTCTAATTAATTTTTAAGTCCTTTAATAATAATTTTCTAAAGATTTTTCTGTAGGCAATCAATCTTTTATGTACTTACATTACCTCCTCATTTCCTCCTTGAGAAGTTTTCTGAGATAATGCTGTTTTTAATGTGCATGAAATGAACTTTCCTTTTCCTTAAGTTATATTTTCTTCTAAACTGTTTTTTATAATGTTATATCCCTGTCTTTTAAAAAAATTTCTCACTTTGTCTACACTCCTGCTACTAATCAGTATACAATATTTCCATATTGATTATGCCATTTCCTTTCATCTTGGTCATGCTTGAGAAGCTTCATTTTCTGTTTCAGTGTGCGTGTATTATTGACTAACCTTCTGTAAAGAAACTCTAGTACCCATTGACCAACCTCTCTCCAGCTCTCCCTTCTTCTTAATGTTCTGAGTCTGGTAACCACCTTTCCAGTCTCAACTTGAATGAAATCAACTTTTTCATATTCCACACAAGTAAGATCATGCTGTACCAGTCTTTGTGTGCCTGATATTTCATTTAACATAACAATCTCCAGTTCCATCCATGTTGTCACTATTAGCAGATGTCATTTTAATGACTGAATAGTATTCCATTGTGTACACATGCCCTATTTTCTTTATCCACTCATCAGTTGATGGACAACTTAGGTTATTTCTGTTTCTTAGCTATTGTGAGCAGTGCTGCTATAAACAGGAATTCAGATGTCTTTTCAACATACTGATTTTGTTTCCTCTGGAAATATACTCACTAGTAGGATTGCTAGAGTATAGTAAGATTAGTTCTAATTTTAATTTTTTGAAGACACTTCATACTACATTTTATACTGGTTGTACTAAATAACATTATCACCAACAGCATATAAGGGTTCCCTTTTCTCCACATCCTTGTTAGCACTTTTTATCTTCAATATTTTTGATATTAACCATTCTTGATGAGATGAGGTGACATCCTCCTTTGTTTTTTATATGCATTTCCCTGATAATTAGCAAGTTTGAGCATTTCTTCATGCACCCCATTGGTCATATGTATATCTTCTTTTGAGAAATGTCTATTTCAATCTATTGGTCATTTTTAATGAGATTATTAATATTATTTTTTATTATTGATATTGAGTTTTGGAGTTACTTACATATTCTGGATACCAACCCTTTGTCTGATATATACATTAGAAATATATTCACCCATTATATGCATTGTGTTTGCACTCTGTTGAGTATTTAGTTTGCTCTGCAGATTTTTAGTTTTACATGATCTTATATGACTATTTTTTTTTCGTTTTGTTTCTTGTCCTTTTGGAATCTTTTCCAAAAAATCCTTATCCTTTCCAATGCCCTGAAACACTTCTGGTAGTTTCATGTCTTACATTTAAGTTGTAACATATTTTGAGCTGATCTTTGCAAGCAGTGAGAAATGAGAGTCATTCTTCTCATGGATATCCAATTTCCTGAACAACCTCTTGTTGAATAGGCTGTTCTGAGCACCTTTGTCAAAAACAGTCCACTATAATTGCATGAATATACTTCCAGGCTCTCTATCTCTTCCATTGGTCTATATGTGTTTTATACCAATACCACACTCTGGATCACTACATCTGTTAATTGTGTTTTGGTTTCAAATAGGTAATGCCTATTTTGTTATTTTCACTCAAAATGTGTTTGGCTGTTGTTATTCCATATAAATTTTGGGATTGTTTTTTTCTAGTTCTGTAAAGAATGTCATTAGGATTTTGAAGAGGATTTCATTGAATCTATAAATCACTTTGTGTAGTAGCGCATTTTAACAGTATTGATTCTTCCCAATCAGTGAACACAGAAAAATGTCTTTCCATTTTTGATGTCCTCCTTAATTTCTTTCATCAACATCTTATAATTTTTAATATTTCAATCTTTGACCTGTATGGTTAAATTCATTCCTATGCTTTTGTTTTTATTTTTGTCATTATACATTGTTTTGCTTTCTTGATTTCTATTTAAGGTACATTGCTATCGGCATATAGTGGTGCTACTTTTGGGGGGTATTAATTTTGTATCCAGCAACTTTGCAAAATTCATTTATTCATTCTAATAGATTTTTGAAGGTGTTTGTTGGTGATCTTTACATAAGGTAATTTCATCTTTTAAGAGAGACAATTTGACTTATTTTCCAATTTGGTTGCTCTTTATAGAGATAAGAGTCTTATCCCATTCAGATGGTCAGATAGGCTGTACAATCAATCACTAGTTTGGCTTTTCTCTGAAAATGAGGGCACTGTATATACTGCTCCCATTGTTCACTTGTCATGTTCCATATTTTTCTTCCTGATAACCATTTTAATCAACACCCAGTAAAACAAATAGAAAAAAATACAACAATAATTTCTATTTGCTTCATTGCAGTTTTGGAATACTCCTGAGAAAGTTCAATATTTTTCACTCATCAATTCAGCTTCAAGGGAGACAGTGAGCTCTGTGAGCCAAACTGCGCTATGTCCTTCACCTTTGCCTGAAAAACTAATTCCTATTTCTTTGTTCTTATTTGTCTTTGCTGGGGAATTTTTTTTCTTTCTTACTTTGGGCAATTTATTTTGTACATAATTTAAGAGGCATATTTATCCTCTAAATCTTTACAAGAATGGTATTATACCAGACAGTATAAACAAAATTAAGATTTTTTTAAAAATGGCTAATGACATGTTGGAAATAAAATAAGGTATCAATTATAAGATATTTACCCAAGGAAAAATTAAGCATGCAAAATACAAGTATTCTAGAATGAGGTACATGTTTGAGCTAACAAACTACAAATGACCATACTCAAATAAACAATACATAAAATTTTAATATAAAATCCCTGAACAAAGACAGAATACCTTTACCCAATTTTTAAGCACATACAGCACCCTGAGCAGGAGATTCTGAGCAAGTAAGACCTAATAAAGAACTGAATTAAAGCAGGAAACACTGCACTGGGGGGTTAAATGTTAATAAAGTCCGAAGGGACTGACTTTAAGCAGAACAAAGAGCCACCGCAGAAACTAGTACATACAGGTAACTTCTCATACATTCCATATCCTGAAATCATGCTTGAGAAGGAGAAATTTTAATTCATAAAATCAAAGGATGCCTTTTAATATTCAGCTTAGAATAGTAAACAACCAAATTCAAATCCCACCTCTGTGATCCTGAGTATTTTATGTTTTTTGAACATCAGTTTCTGAAAGAGTAAACTGAAAATGATGCCTATTTTACAGAAATGTATAAAAAAGTCAAATGTAGTATAAATGTGAAGAGCTGAGCAGTGTTTAACATATACTCAATAAATCATTCCATATAATGTTATTAGTGATAATTAAATTATTTATAATTTTTATGATTCCTTATATTGCTATTATTCTACTCTCTAATCATTAGTAATTTTTATTATCCTCCATTCTGTCATCAATGGCTATAGTTTGACAACTGGTCAGTATAGTTTGAAAGTTGAAAGTGGCTGTGGGTAGAGTCAGGGATTGTATTCTGTGGTCCATCTTTGTTTAAAAGTATTAATAACTTAGTTACTTATTAAAATCTACTATTTAATGTATACTTACAAAGACATTATTTATTTCAAAAATATAAATGAGATCTATATAGATGCCACTAGCTTCATAAATATGTCTTTCATATATCTGTATGGTAGTATAGAATCAAGTCATATGTTTCAAAACTCAAGATATGAAGTCAACCCTACACAAATTTGTGGAAGAAGTCAATTATTTTTATTTTGTTCAGAATTTTCCACTTTAATTTTGGCCCATTCCAGTATTTTCTATTCCTCTATATTTCTTCTTCATTTAACCATCATTTCTTGCAGGCCTGCCCTTCCAAACTCTTCCTGCTGAGAGCTCTAACACTGCCTATTCTCACTTGCCTCAGTTTCAGAACTTTTTGGTCGAATATATCACTGTGCTGAAAATGCAGACATAATTTTCAAGGTAATGGTTAACTACTTAATTTTTTATTGATTAGCTCTTTTGTTTTCTACCTTTACCTTAAAGCCTGTAATCTTTGTGATGTCAAGAAACTTATCTTACTTTTTAGGACCTAAGTATCAAGCATATTGCTTGGTATTTTTACATTAATGATTTCTTTTCTTTCTTACATTAAATCCATGAGGGAAATTACTTTATTATGTCCGGTGTATACACAGGAGAAAAGTAAGATTTGTAAATATAAATTTCAGGATGCTGCAGACATGAAGTGATGTGGCATTGGACTAGGAAATTATCTGATTGAACAGTTATAGACTTTCTATTATGTTACGGTAATAACACTACTGGGCTAATCAAAGAGTGATACATGAAGGGTGTTCAGCCCCATGACAGACAACTCAGAATGTTATCTGTTGTTTGCTTTCATGTTGCAGATGGTCAATGACTTTATGAATAATTAGACAGTATACATCCAGATATAAATATTAAATTATTTATATACTGGTCAGAAATTCCTGATGTTCATTTTACTTTATTTTGCTTATTTGTTTGTCAGTTAACTTATATCATTTATTTCAATTTCTCCAATTGATATATATTTTCTATTGTTAGGCTTTTATGAAGGGAAAAATATTTTATGCTCACTCATTAAAAATATAATGATGCTAGAAATAGTAGCACTCCTGATCTTTCTCAACTAGAAAAAAATTAGTGTGATATAGTATGATATTAAAAACCCCAGAATGTTTTGCATATTGATTAATACATGCCAGAAAACAGAATTGTTTTGGCTGGAAAACTTAAATCATAGATATTTTGGACATTCTCCAAAACAAATGTCTCACTGCCTTTATGACGAGGAGAATAAAATATGACCACATTTGTTTGGAAAGAATCTTTCTTCTCACTTGAGAAATCATATATTTCTTAAGCCAGAGCTGTTTTTTCCCTTATCAGTTTTAAATTCTTAATCATTCCATTCTTCACCACCTATTTCTGAAATATTTCCCAAACTATTCTACACGCTGCAAATGGTTTCCATGTTCATAGGTGCACCAGTAGATTAAGATGTAATACTGCTTTTACCTTTACTGACATGTTGTTTTTGATGTAATACCATTTTATTCTCTTCATTAATCTTGCAAAAGGTCCAGAGAAGTTCTTGGATTTTTGTTTGCCTGCTTTCTTTTGTTTTCTTTTTGTCAGCAAATAATTCACTCCAGTACACGTTTCTTCAAAAGAATAATGCAAATACATTCAGACACATTGCAAACACATTTGTTGTTAGTAGTCTTTTCATTTAGATAAATTTTATATGGTGAAATGCGTAGATTGTGAGTTCAATTCAATGAGCTTTGACAAATGTATTCACTTCTGTTTATCTCGACAAAATGCCAAAGATTTGTCCAAACTGGTTGGTCTGTTTTATACTTCCCACCAGCAATACATGAAAGTTCCACCTGTTATGTTCCATTATCAACATTTATGGCTGTCAATCTTTTGAATTCAGTATGTTCTACTTGGTGTAAAGAAGTATCTTGTAGTGTAAAATAAATTGCCTGTCCTTGATGCTATTTTTATTGAAGAAATTTTCATCAATTTACTTGGATCTGTGTATCTATTTACAAAAGTCCTTATAGACTTATTTGGGATGATTGGACTTATTATATTATCATTACACAAAAATCCTTTTTATTCTGATTGTTAGGTTGTTGTTGTTTTTTTTTTTTTTTTTTTTGGTATATATCTATTGCAAATACTTCTCCAAATGTCTGTCTTGTGTTTTCGTTATTTTTTTTTTTAAAGAAAAAAGGAACAGAGAGAGAAGAGAGAGAGAGAATCAGTTTTAATTAGCTTTTCATGTGGCCTTCCTTGATCTGAGACTTCATTGTGTACATGGTGCTGGGATTTGAACTCACATATTCACGCATGCCAGGCAACTGCCATAACCACTAAGCCACCACTCCAGCCCCTTCATTATTTATTTTAAAGAGAATGAGAGAGAGAGAGAGAAGTAAGAGAGAGAAGAAAGAGAGAATCAACTTTATGTTTTTCATCTGGCTTTTGTTTCTCCAAAACGTAGTTGTGTATGTGGTGCTGGGGTTCTAACCTGGGTCCTTGGGCATGCCAGGAAAGTGCTCCAGCCACTGAATCATCCACTTTTGCCTAACCTTGTTCATTATTCTAACAATGTACTTAATGAAAAGTTTTTGTTTCAAAATGAGTCTAGGTTATCAATTATTTATAGTTAGTACTTTTATGTCCTTTCTAAAATGTCTTTACTGATCCCAAGTTCATGAACATATTCTATTATGTATACTAGTTTTGGTTTTTTGGGTTTCATTTGTTTGTTTCTTTGGCACCCAGTTATTTCAGCACTAGCTATTGAATCTCTTCTCATTTTCCAATTATATTTATCTTGAGGGTTTTTTTTTCTTTTTGCTTTTGTATGGAATCTGTTATTTTCTATTGGTCTTTTTTGTATTTGTAAATCTAAAACATTGTAGTTTGATAAATGTTGCCTTATAGTTAGATTTGAAATTGAGGAATTCTTCTGACATTGTTCTTTTATTCAAGGCTGTTTTGGCTCTTCTAGGTTCCTTATTTTTCCATATAAATTTTAGAAACTTGCAAAGTCATGTCAGTGTTAGACTTGCATTGCCTTTAACTACAAATATTTGAAGATAAAGAAATCTTTCCAAAACCAAGTCTTCTAATTCATGAACTTGGCATATCTATCTACTAATTCTTTTTACTTGCACTTAGAATTATAGGCAATTTTCATTGTATAGGCTATGTAGATATGTTATTAATTTTATTTCTAAATATTTTGTGTCTTTGATGGCACATTCTTAAAATTTCATGTTCCAACATTCACTGCAAATATCCAGAAATGCAGGTGACTTTTGTGTATCAACTTGTGCATGAGATCAAAAGCATACAATGGATTAAGAGTTTTTATCATTAATTATTAAAGTTCATAGATTTTGTCTTATATATAGTAGGAAAGTAAAATCTCTCCAAGAAAATAAATTATAATAAATTAGTTTTATTTATTCCTTTATTCAATATGTATTTATTGTATGAACAAAATAGCTCTGTTCTGACTTATTTTTCCAACATACTTAAATTTATATTTTAGTATTCATATTTTTACCATTTGTATGATTTTCACATAAACCATCTTGTTTACAAATAAATAACCTTTTTTTTTTTTTTACTGCTTTCTTCCTATACCATGCATCTTTTATAACTTTTTTGTTGCCTTCATCTTCTGGCTATGACTTCTAGCATTTGCTAAATATAATTAGTAAAAGAAGGTACAATTATCTTTTTTAAAGTTTGGGGAAGAGCATTTGATAGTTCATTAATACTAAAACATAATCGCATCTAAGCACTTTTGTAGATGTCCTTAATTAGGTTGAAAAATTTGCCTTCTAATTTCCAGGGTGCTAAGAGTTTGCATGATGAAAATCTTAAAATTTGATGCTTTTTAATGGATTTATTAGTATATAATTATTTCTGCTACATTGGTGGAATATATTGATGAATTTCAAATATTAGACTTATCTTGCCTTTCTTCATAATTTCTACTTTATAAAAATGTATGTAAATTTTTCTTCTCTGGTGTATTTGGATGCTTGTCAAGTTTCCTTGTAATGCATGTTTCTGGATTCAGACTTCCAATTTTAGTTAAGCAATGTCAATTTTGTTTTCAAATCTGGTTCCAGAAGGCACACAATTTTGCTTAAAGTGTCAGGGAGGGTGGTGTTGATACATCCATCTTTTCCCACCTTTACCTTCCCCATTTCTAAAAGTCAGGAGTGCCATACAGCAGTATTTGGCCAATGAGCTATGAATGGAAATCATCTGTGCCATTTTTAATCTCAATCAAAAACGGACTGATGCCTGACTCTCCAGTACTCTCACTTTAACCCTGAAAATAGTGAAAATGTGGTTCTCCTTGGTCACAGTACATTGTCTCAAAATCTGCATGGACCAAACCCACTAAGGCTCATGTTATGTATTTATTTCAAAAGAAAATACATGTCATTATATGAATTTAGTGAAACTTTAAAGTTGTTGATTACAGAAGTATAGAACAGTACAATTCAACCAATACTAATTATGAAAGTTAGGTACGCAATATTCCTATCACAAGTAAAATAAAATAATAGACTATTGCATGGATTAGTAAAGGTATTTTATAGCACATGAGCAGAGATGTATGATGAATGAATATCAATAGTAGCAATGCATAAGACCAAAGCATAGCAACATTTTTTTTTTTTGTACCAGAGATTTAAACACTTATCCACTGAGCTACACTATATTCTCAGCCCATTTTAATTTTTTGTTTTGAGACAATGTCTCACTAAGTTGTTTAGGTCTTTGCTAAGTTGCTGAGGTTAGCTTTGAACTTACAGTCCTCCTGCCTCAGCCTCCAGAGCCACTGGATGATCTGCAGCCATCATGCCCAGCTGTAGATTTCATCTTTGATATAGTAATAAAGGAAATGTTGCCCAAGAAGTCAAATTAAATTCAGTTTTTAAAAATTATTCTTTTATTCAACATATATTTATTGATAGCTGACTATATCATTTTGTCATAGTTTGGATATGAGGTGTTCTCAAAAAGCTCCTGTACTAAAGCAGGAGGCAAAATGATTAGATTATGAATGCCAAAACCTAGCTGGAGGGTTAATCCATTTGATAGACTAAAAATTTGAATAGATTACTGGATGATAACTGTAGGCATGTTGGGTGTGACTAGAGAAAGTGAGTCATGCCTCGGGGATGATATATTTTTTCTCTGTTCTTACTCTCTCTTCTGCTTTCTAGTTTCCTTAAACTGAATAACATTCCTCTCTGCACCCTTCTACCATGACACTGTCTAATCTCAGGCCCAGAGCAATGGGGTTAGCCAATCACTGAACCTCTGAAATACTGAGCCCCAAATAAACCTCCTCCTCTGAGTTGTTCTTTTCAGGTATTTTGGTCAAAGTAATGAAAAGATGACTAACATACTTATTCCTTGAACAAAATAGCTGCTATTCTCCCTTATGAAACATTCAATGATATAAATATTCATAGGTCTTCAATTAAAAAGAGCTCGGAAATCACATATAGGTTACAAAACTTCACTAACAATGAGCTTGCCTGCTTCCCTTTACCATACTTTTAAACTGTTTTTCTATTTATTCCTCTGCCTTTCTATAACCAAAGGTCCTAAAATCCAGTGAACTGGCCAAGAGGCAGGGAGCCAAAGAAGAAAGGGAGAGCAACAAAGGTTAGCATTATTCCCCTGTAATCAGTTCTTTAAAAAAGCAGAATGGATTGGGAATTGAAAACCTGCATTAGAATGACCTGCTATTCAGAAGCAACCCCTTTGGCCACTCATGAAAGAGTATAAAGATAAAGAATAAAAGTCCACAATTTTTTTCTTGTTCTATGACCTTTACATGAATTAAACTTCTCCATCTGATACCTGGGAAGACGATAAACACCTCCGACTAATAACTGACTTGAGTTGACTTCTGGTTTTAGTTCTAGCTCTAATCCATTAATGAAGAAAGAACGGTAACAATTCCAGAAAAGAAAATTGAAAAGGTAAATACTTGAAGCACAATTTGAAGGTCATCTGGACCATGCAAAAGAAGAGAAAGGGCTCAAATATGACAAAATAAGATTGCCAAGGCAATCTGAACACTTTTGTGCCAAGTTTGAAAATTGTAGATATTGCTTGTGCTTTTAATTTTGTTAGCTGCCTGGGTATAGATGTTCTCTGTGTGTGTGTGTGTGTATGTATGTATGTATATATATATATATATAGTTCCTTTCTGTGAGTCTTCAAAAATAATGTTGCACTCACTAATTCATGGACTATTTATCTTCATGTTTATGCTCCAACAAAATGATGGCTGTTTAATTATACTACAAATGAGTTTTGCCAGCCAATTGTATGGCAGATGTTATTTACTCCCAGAACAACTGTCAAAAGACCAAAACAGCACATCTAACAAACGAAAATGTACTGTGTTGAGTTCCATTTCTCAGGCAGCCCCTTTCTCATCCAGCCACAGACTTTCCATTATTGTCACAATGGGAGGGGCAACATCATTAAATAAAATAGCTTGCCAAAAATCCTCTTGTCAGTAATGAGTAGGAGTATCAGAGATGTAACCGGGTAGATTTCACCTGTAGCAGAAGCAGAGAACTATCAATTAACTTTTTTTTCTCCAAACTTTTAAAAATGTGTACATTAGAACATTCACCAAGTAATTCCATGATGGTAGATAGGGAAGAGTAAACACCTACTTTATTTATTCAATAACTGAGCAGTAGTCAGTCGCTGAAACATATTTTGCCACCAAATTTATGCATGCTATAAAGATAGAAAGGATGCTTCCACAATTTGAATCTAGGGAGCATACTCACAGTAAATTTGTTCTATTTAGCTTTATTGAAGCTTATGGGGACATTTTATTATACCTAACACTTGCCTCAAATAAGACTTTCCAGAGAGAGGTCTGCTGTGTCCCTCATTCATGCAGTGTGCTGGTAATGTGACAAGGTTTTTAGTAAGAAAAAAAAAAGTTTAAAAGTCAATAATCTAGGAGCTGAAATCTGATTAAGTACAAAGTAAACTTTCTACAAATGATTCACTAACATATAAAGTAGAATTAGCGTCAAAGAAGTAACTCCTATTTAATATCGCATACTCCAACAAATTGACATACCTCTCTGCTTGGCACACAAGTATTGAAGCAACAGATGGGTCCGTGTGAAAGATGAACTGCTTGACTTTTCTTTTTTTCTTTTTTCTTTTTGAAAGAATGAGTCAATTCTTATTTTTTCATCTCTTTTTTTGTTTGTTTGTTTGTTTTCCTACACTTAGTTTTGTATGCAGTGCTAGGAGTGGAACCTGGGTCCTAGCACATGTCAGGCAAGTACCCTACTTCTGAGCCACCTCTCCAACCCAACTGCTTGACTTTTTATTGGCTGTAATGTGAAAATATTTCTCTGTGTGACCCCTTTCCATAGCCAATTCTGTATTATATCTATTTTGTGATGTAACAAGTGATTTATAGGCCCCTCATTATGCCCCAAATCTAATTACTCAGTTTATCTCATTCTTAGAAAAAACAAAATGAATGACTTGCTTAGTCATGAGACGTGGCTAGACAGATTCTGTGTCTTCTGAAACTCCTTGAAGTACAAGCCTCTTGTGTGAGACCCCAGCACCTGCCAACTTAGTCAGTCTAGCAGGACAACAGAAGGGAAGCTGTCAGTTTTTTAAGCATTTGTTTTTGTATTCCAAACCAAAACCTACAGAATTTATTTAAGTCAACTCTTACCTTGACGTCTTCATTCTTTTTTCTCACACGTCTCTCGTGTACTGTTATTTTAAGACGAAACAATTTGCTAGCTAACTTTTATAACCTGAAATTATTCTGGGATTATAAGAGAAAGAAAATGCTTTCCTTACTTAACTAAGGTACATGATGTTACTTGAATGAATATTATTAAAAATATAAATTATTTTCCTGATAATACTAATGAATGAAACTGACATTTATAAGCCATCTTGCCAAAAGCATTCACTTGCATTTTCAATAGGTCATGGCATTGCTATGCATTTACTAAGAGCACACTAAATTAGCAAAAGACATGATCTTCTTTATCTTTTTGTTCTCTCTCCCATCTAATGGGGTTGCATGAATAATAATAAATAAGCATAAATCTGTTACAAATTACATCCTTGGGCTGTAGCATATGCCAGTTACTGTAAGATAGCTGCTTGAACTTGGCGATAAATAATAAAATCCATACCCTTCGGTTTTTGGTTTTAAGAACCTCTCCCATTCAGTCTTAGTCTACCATTGACTCAACTAATATTGGACTACCATAGACACCAGGGTAGATCTAGATACAAGAGATTATAGGAAATGAGCACAATCTATACCACTGAACATTGCACAACTAAAAACAGTAAATATTAAGATACAGTATAGGGGGCCTGGAGTGGAGACTCAGCAGTTACGGCACTTGCCTGGCACACACAAGGACATGAGTTCTAACGCCAGCACCACGTACACAACAAAGTGTCGGAGCAACCAAAGTCACATGAAAAACTAAATAAAATTGATTCCCTGTTTCTTTATCTCTCTCTCATTGTCCCTCTCTCTTAAAAAAACAAAAAAAATGATACAGTCTAGGTAATGAGACAATTGGGATATATCTTCCTGAAATAAAAATATTACTCAAATTGAGGGAAATATGGTTTAAATTTGGGAAATTAAATATTTTGCTATTCAGATAAGACATTATTCTTATGCTAAAATAAATTTGATATATTTTAGCATGATGTAAAATATATTGAAATAGAATAAGAACTAATAAGTTCTATAATTATTTTGTACTATGGGGTGAGTATATTTGATAATAACCAATATTTCATGAATCAATAGAAGAGAGGAATTGAAGCCTCTAAACACAAAGCAATAATAGAAAGATTGAAACATTAATTAACCATATTTGATAACTTCATTTTATATACATGCATTGAAATATACAGTATTGTATAAATAAATACAATTATTATGTTTTATTCAATCTTTTAAAAATGTTTAAGGCAAGGTCAATGTTAACTACCTTGGATTGATCATTATACACTATGTACACATATTAAAGTATGACACCATACCCCATTTTATATAATTAAAATAAAAGAAGTAAAGAAGGAAGAAAGGAAAGAAGGAAGGCTATGTTTCCAAGGGTGAGAGAGAGGTATCTAGTAAAGAAAACTTCATGAATTAATTTGATATACACACTAATGTGGAGTATAAAATTCAAAGGAGTATTTATGATAAAGGATACGACTATGATTAATTGTGGTGATAGTTATATTCTGACAGTAGAAATATCTTCATGGAAATTTCTTATGAGAGTTGACTATTGAATATGTTTCTTAACGCAAATCCATAAAGCCATTTGATATTGTTAAATGAATTTCTTATAAGCATGGAATACTGAGACAATTGATAGAATTGGGAGAGTCCAGACTTTAGAGTGAAACAGGTTGAGCTTTAATTTTTTTTCTGTGAATTATTGGTGACATAGATTTACACAGATTATTGAGACTTCTTATAGGTCAGATTTTTTAATCTTTAAAATAAAATTATACATCTTTTGTCAAAAATTCATAATGATAATTGAATAAGTAGTGTAAAATGGTCCAAGTCACCCTAAAATAGTTTAACATATATAGTATAACTTTCTGTGTAAATAATAAAATTTCTAATTCCTACATTCAGCAAGATGATGAATTTATTGAGCATCACAGAATACCTAGTTCCAAATTCAGGTGAATATTAAATAACTGGATACTAGAGTAATATGTTTGGGATGAAAATAATACAAATAGGATATGAGGGCTCCCATTCAGTTTCAAGTACTAAGAATTCACGTTCTGTGTTTTAATAGCTCATTGATTAATCTGCAATTTAAATCCCAGAGTTACAAAAATTAATACATACTATTTGAAACACCACTATTATCAGAAAACAAAAATTTTTGGTCCATTGTGTCTTGCAATTTTTTTGTCAAATGAAATGAATCATGTCCTTTGGAAGTTTTGCTATTTTTGTGGAAGTAACTGTGTGAAACACCCATAGAATAGTACATGTAACACAATAGACATAAAAACCCCATTTGGTTTTTCCTATTGGAGTATGTACTCCAACATCAATAGGACTTTCTTCTATATATATGAAATATAATAAATGTATATAGACATATTTATATAAAATGATGATCAAGTAGTAGAAACACAACCAGAAATGGAAAACATGAAGTACTAAAAGTCTGCCTCCATTGTAATGTTAATTTTACAATAATTAGAGCTGCTCCAATGGAACATCAAGGGAAACTCATAAGATCCTTTTTCATAGCTATTTAATATAAATTTTTACCAGCATTGATCAAATCACATTGATCTATTACTTATTGTTCTCAAACATTCTTATTCAATAGTACTAAATGGATCCATTAGGAAAGACAAAGAGAGGGTAAACAAATATTTTGCGTCCAGTAATACTTTTTAAATCTTATGTTCATTTCATTCCAGATTTAAGGTAGACAGCTCCCAGGGAATCTCGTATTTAGTAGGTCTGAACAGAAATCCACTACAGTCACCCCTCACCAGTGAACCTAGAATGCATCTTATTTCCCTTTGTCACAGTTTTTCAACTGTTCCCTTTGACACAGTTTTTCACAGTGTCTCATCCTTTGTATTAATCAGTCTTCAGGTTGTGTTGATTCCAATACGTTAGCATCTTGAAGTCTTTGTCTCTACCCCACCCACCATGCTAACATGCTTTCACACTCTGGTACTTCCCTGAATGGATTAATACAATAGTTCCCTAGCATGTCTCTCTGCCTCAGTCTTATATTATCTATGCAATTATTTAAACAGTTCCTTTCAAGGACATCCTTCTTTTGCTTATTAATTACAAAGAGAAATGCATATTTCCAGTGAAGAGATCTGCAGATCTGGATGCTGCCACATTAGCTAAGCGATTAAATATGACGTTGACCACAGTGGGATCGCCTGATACCATGCTCCTCACAAAGCAGTGCAACAAAAGACAGGTTCCCCTGGTAGCCTTCTTGGCAAAGCTGTATTGTCAATACTAATAATGAGGAAATAATCTTACAAATTCAAAATGCAAGACAATAAGTTGTTTTCTCTAGAAAAACAATTAAATATCACAAAAAATTTTAATTACTATGCTGCAGTTTGGTTGCTTGCCCAGGCAAAGGGGTGTACAATTTGTTTTCCCGACTTTTGTTCTTTATTCTGCAATCTATTGAATGTGAATTTTATTTTAGGAAAGATAGTGGGTTAAAAATCTTCAGAGATGTGCTAGATGTTTGGCACACAATGCTTGTTTGAAAGAAATGCATCAGTGGTAGATTCTTGTGCGCAGAGTGCACTGCAAACATTACCCACAATGAATGTTCTGTCACAGGGGGGACTGGGCAGGAGCATCTGTTAGAGTCTTTTATGACAGATCAGTATATAGGCAATGTTGCCAGCAAGGGTTTTTCTCCATTATAAAACAACAATCTTCAGTAGAATTGGAGTCACTAAAAGCAGGAAAACAGCTTGCTTTATGAAAGATGCCACCTTTTCTGCAGCCAAGAAATCACCGATCTGATGTTAAGTTCCTGCTATTAGTCTTTCTTCAGCTGCGCAGGTGGCAACTGTTCCATGTTCCAGTTCAACTCCCCAAGGTTACAGCTGTGAACTTGGGTAATGGCTGTGTTTATTCTCTGCCAGGCTTAAAAGTCTTCAGGGTAAAGTGTTTTCTTTTTCTTTTTCTTTTTCTTTTTCTGCTGCTCATTGAAAATCCCTTCTGGAGCAGATGTGCCTCTCCCCATCTCCTTTAGTTTCTGAGGTGCAGATTAAGTTTAGCATTATTTTTATTTGTGGCCTTCCTTTCTAACTGAAGGTGACATAGCCAGTTTTGAAGTTAGTTTCTATGTAGCTGATGACTTTTCTCTTGTTCCTAATAAAACACACTTATGGAAACCTAATGTAAAAAGACTTAAACACTAAGGATTATAAATTTACGTTGTGGTCTATGTTTGCTTATGCCACTCCAACCTTGGTTTAAAATGTGCATCATAGGGACAGCATGGATCCTTATTTTTACTCTTTTACATTTTTTCCTGGTGTTTATGTTAGGGACTCCCAGTCCTACAAAGTGTAGCCCTCTTGTTTTAATCAACTTTTACATTGCTGTGACTAAAAGACCCAAAGAGAACAATTTTAGGAGAAAAAGTTTATTTAGGGGCTTATGGTTTCAGAGATCTCAGTCCATAGAAGGCTAGTTCCATTCCATGAGGCTTGAGGTAAGGCTGAACATCATGGTAGAAGGCTTCACTCCTGGGAGCAGAGTGAGAGACTCCAGAGACACACCCTCGGTGACCCAACTTCTCCAGCTACACCCTATCAGCATACAGTTACCACTTAATCCCCATCAGGGGATTAGCTCACTGATGGGGTTAAGACTCTTATAACCAAATCATTTTGTCTCAATCTTTGGGTTGCCACACATGAGTGAGCTTTGGGGGGACACTTTTTAGCTAAACCATAACACCCTCTAGCAGACTAATTTTGGGTGTCTCTAGGTGGTTTCTCACAGCTGCTCTTGATTAACTTGTGTCACTGTATGTTAGGTATAATTTCTTCTCTCTGATTTTGACATCATTAAGAAGCATTAAACATCCCAATCTCTAGCAATACTCTACTACTCTGATGTGCTAGGATCCCCAAAGGTCTCAAAGTAATGCTAGTATATTCTCTGGAGTCCCAGGGCACAAAGATAATACAGAAGAGATTCATCTTTTTCTTTCTTTCTTCCTTGGTTTATATCCACAGTTACTAATCCATTGCAACAGTGATAAAGCTAGAACCCTGCTAGAATTCCAGAATAACTAACAAGAATGACATAGTTCTGGTTTCATGCATTTGATCTACAGGAGAAAGAACATTAAACAAATAAACACAGGCTTGATAAGTGTCATAGTTGGAGGGTTTTAGGATATAGTAAAAGCAAATACTTGGGTACCAAACCAAGTCCAAGAGTCCAAAAGCACCTCTGAGGGACTGAAACACAGAGTATAATTTTTCTGGGATGAGTATAATTTGTTAGAAAGGAAAATATAAAGCATTCCAAGTAGAAGGAAAAGCATAAATTCAAGCTGTCACTGCATTTGCAAAGCTGTAACTTGTTTTTTAATGCAGTGAGGTGTATATACCTAGATTTTATAGAAATTTTTAATAAATATTCTCTTAAATATTGCCTTGCTACAAAGAAAAACATTATAAAAAGAAGATCCGTAAAAACTATCACCGATTTGTCAGCTTCATCCATCAATCATTGAAAACTGTGTATTAAAATCTGTGCTTGTGGTAGAATTGTCTATTTATAGTTAGTTTTGCATATGTTTTAAGCTACATTAGAATAATGAATTCAAGTTTGAATATTTACATAATCCTTGGAAATGAGTACTGTGTTTTGCTAACAATAGATTTTAAGTTCATTTTGACTAGCATAACTACACCAAATTTTATTTTTATTTCTACTTTTTTGTGTCTTTATATTTCAAGTGTAGCTGATGAAATAATCATACAGGTGATTTGATTTTGAAATTATCTGGAAAATGGTTTTCTTTTTCCCTGGAGAGCAAGGTCCTATAATTACTATTGACATATTTTTACAAATTTCTACCATTCTAAATTGAGCTTTTTGTTATGTCATCTTTTATCTTTGCTTTTTTATTCTTTCTTGTCTTAAATTTTTTTAATTTTTAATTTTATTCTTTCTATTGTTATTTTTTAAGGTATTCCCCTATTGTACTTATTTGGTGTTTTAACTTCAGATAGCTCATCACACCTATAGAATTTAATAAAAATTAAGATTTTATATATATATTATAGGTATACTATAGTTGAACATAATAGTTGAGTTCATAAATTCTATTTTGTATCTTTGTTTTCCATAAAGTAAAGTATGACAACAAAATTGTTTAAAACAAATATCCCTTCCTCAATTTAATAGTGTTGTTATTAGGTATTATAATTTTTATATATAATCAAAGAAAATTATGACTACATTACTACAGTCTAAGCAATCAATGTTTGTTTAGAGGTAACAAAAATGTTTATTCAGTATTATTGCTCACTATTTCTGTTACATCTTAGAATCTGAGATCACTTTTCTTCTGCTTAAATTTATGTTTTCCTAATTTTTGTTACTAAGAATCTCCTGGAAACCATTCTTATGTTCTAAAAAGGAACAGCAATTTATCATTCTTATTCTTTAAGATACTTTACTGAGTGTGTTACTTATAAAGTTAAAAGTAATCCTTTTTTAGCACATGTATAGTATTTTTCTATTAAGCTTGCATAAAATTATAATATAATATGTCTACTATGTAGGTTCTCTTTATCATTCATGTTCTGTTGGTTCACTGTAATTTGTCTAGATATATATTTCTTTTTGTTTACAGTGATGGTAATGTATTTGGCTTTTCGGATTTGAGATTAACATTCTACAATGATCCTGGAAAAATCTCAACCATTATTTCCTCAAATCTTGTTGCTGTTCCACTGTCTCTATTATTCTGGACTTTGAGTAAGCAAATGCTTGTTTTTTTTCTCATCCTATCATGTATATGCTTTGACCTGATTTTTATATTTTTTCTTCTTTTCTCTGGCTACATTCTGGATAATTTCCATACATGCCAATTTCAGTTTAACAATGCTCTTTTTAATTTTGACTGAGCCATTTAATTTATCCTTTTAAAATATTCTTCAAAATAGAGCAAGCGAGAGAAGCAATTTTTTTATTTATTTTTTCATGTGGCATTCATTGCTCCTACACTCTGCTGTGCATATGGTATGAAATTGTGTCCTCGTGCATGCCAGTCAAGCACCTCAGCCACTGACCCACCATTTCAACCCTATCCTTTTCTACTTTTTTTTTTTTTTGGCAAAAAATTTGAGTCACCCAACATACATCTACCCAGTTGTAGTTAAACATGATGTTTCTCCTCTTGTTTCAGTCCTCATACAATAAACAGGTGTCCTTTTTAAAGTCTAATACCATGTTTTTTCATTGTTATGCTCTTTTTGACTTTTCTCATAATTTCAGATCTTGAAATGGTCTCAGACATAGTGCTACAGTACTGCCTAGTGTTCCTAAATGTAAGGTTTTTGATGAGCCTTATGGGGAAATACATAAGATAAATTTGACTCATCATCCTATTGGCAATGAGTTCAATGTTAATGACTTAACAACATATGTACTAAATAGATATCTTTAAATAAAATATATATAATAAATATTATATATTAATCAGTTAATGAGAATATTGTGACCAGAAGCTTGTAGAAATCCAACCTCATATTTCTCTAAAAGCTAGGGTTCTGTGTTTGCTGATTCATTATTCATAACAATTTTTACAGAACACAACTACTGTGAAAAATGAGAACTGATTATATTTGCTTCATATTTATTTTTGTCTTTCTGTGAGTTCATATTCGTTGAGTTTTATATATTGAGATATTCTAAGGAAAAGATATACTTCTTCAGAATGGTTTTGCATTTTCTTTGTAAGTTGCCTGGAAGCAATAAAATCCCAGGATGGCATTAAATAAAGCTAGCTAATAGTGGTACTCCCACCAAACAATTTGAGTTAATTCGGGTCACACAACTTTGTGAACAACTATTTTGGTTGGCAAATTCTCAGTGGAGGTTTTTATTTTTCTTCTTTTTCCTCTGTGTAACAGGTTGGAAAATCCAACTTTCCTTTTCTTAACAATTCTCAAAAAGAGCAGTACTTTGGAGGTTCCAGATTTAAGTGGAAGATTGCTATTCACTTTTCAGGCCAGACCTGGAATTTATTATCTCCCATAATTTTTACAATTTTTCAGAAGTAAATTTCAAGATGATTTCTTCAGGGAAACTTCTGACTTTATTTCCTTCTTCTATCCCAAGATTTTTGTTTTTGGTTCATTTTAAAAAAGTACAAAAACAAAACCCTCCTTGTAGATGTCCTACTAAGTCTTATATCAGGGAAAAATGTTTTTTAAATAATAAAATAAATTTTTTTCTTTGTTGTTTGTTTTCAGTAAATGCACTCTATATGCTAGAAATAATTTGTCTTTCCCAGAATGTTTATAATTCCAAGATATGACCAAAGTCTCAAGATTGAAAGAATTGTCAACACAGAGAAAGATCTTCCACCCAATTTTTTTTCTCAATGCTATTTCTAGCTCTGTGACTCAAGGCAATTTATATAATTCTTTGATTTTCAGGATATATTTCTTTAAAATGGGATAATTTTTGAGTATACTCTAAATTGTGAACTATCAAATGATGTAATGCATATGAAACATAGAGTTCTGCTACATATATGTGCAAATTAATTGAGAGAGTGTGATCTAATTAATACAAAGCTCCAGAGACCAGGAATAGGAAATATTTTAATTCTATATCATCTGAAAAATCTCCAGAAAATAAAGTGAGTGGTCATGCACTTATTTCAAGGAAGTTGGTGAAAATTCTACTTCTTTTAAAGACTTACATATAATCATACACTTTATCTGCAATTTCTGCTTCTAAAACAAAGAGAATTGTGAGTATTCTCCTACTCAGGTTATAAGAATATTGCTAACTGGATGATTACATTTGAATACCTTTATGCTGGATGGCATGGTGACTCAGATTTTTGTTAGATTATCAGTAACAATAATCATTAAAAGAAGTGCTCTATTTATTAAAGTACCAATAATATAAATAAATAAATGTCAATGCTGAGTTAGTACTCATTAATTAATTTTTACTATATTAGAGTAAACTAAGCTGCAATACTACTAGGTCCAAAAGTGTAAGATACTTAAATAGAATGAAGTAAGTTTCACACTTACATTACCATTTAACATGAGTTTCCCTTGTTCACAGGTCACTCTCCTCCGAATGATGATTTAGAGAGCCAGACCTTTTCTATCTGTAGTTTTAGCATCTCTTAGAGATGGCTTGATATCCACTGTTGTCAAACCCTTTTGCCAAGAATGGTGCACATAACTTTTACTAACATTTTTTGGGGCAGAATCAGTCACATGTCCAAATTCAACTGCACAGGGATCTTGATAATTTTTGCCTATCTGAACAGAACAGAAGAAAAGAAATTGGATCTTTTAGAATAGATATTTCAGGTCAAACTAACAATAAGCAGATTATTTACAGTTAAAACAAAATTATTTTTTACTCCAATATCTGAGGAAGCATTTTTCTATGTAGTCTTAATTTTAAATTAATATACAATATATATTAATTATTAGGAAGTAAAATGGAGTAGGGGAAAAATAAGTGTTCTACTATATACTCAAATTTCAGTTTGGGTAGCACTTGAAAAATGCATTTAGTATATATAATATATGCATTATAACTATGTTTGCTGAATGAGGCTTATCTTTTAGCTCTTAGTAAAAGTTCTGAATAAATGCGTTATAGAAATTACTTCTATAAGTAACTGTAAGTTCTTGAAGAGAAACTGCTTTGTTGACAGAGTTTCTTGGTTCAGGGTATGTTTGAATAAAATAGTTGGAATGGCTCTAATATGTGGCAGCAGAATCTAAATAAATATTCAATTAAAATAAATGCCAAGTACCTTCTTTGGGCAGAAATCCTTGTTGGGAGCAGAGAGATGCAGTATGACAGCTCCAAGAATGTTTTAACAATGACATGTCATCTATCAGAGCTGTCTTAGAAGTGACTAAGAAGCAGGTTAATAAGATGATGAGAATGAAGTCTCAATATGACAAAACTACAAAGCACTTTCCTCATGTCATTCCTCAGAGATATGTAGGTGGCAAATATTATCTCTGTTTTGTAGATTGAAAAATGAAATAGTTTATGCACTCAGAGACATTTCACTGACATTCTGATTTTTAAACAGGTGTAGTTTCCTTTTATAGATCGCTAATAGTTATTACATCAACTTTAGACTCTCGTAATATTTCTAAATAATAGCACATTTAGAGTTGTTGAGATAATTAAGGTTTCACTCTGTCTTCTTTTTCATAAATCTTTTAGGTACTAACGTTGTAGACAAAAATTGGAATGTGAAATGTGATTTCTGACTTGATAAGGAGAATTTGTAAGATTTAGAGATTCTTTTAAGACCATTTGTAATACATGCAACTTCTTCTTGGCTCTTGTATAATTGAAATAGAAACTGGTTGCTGAAACACTTACCATTGTGCATTATTGATCCAAAAGAAAAAAACAAAAATCCAGAAGAGCCAAATCCCCACCTATTGTAGTATATTAATATTGAAAACTAATCTTAAAAGCTCCAGACTAAACTTAAGGCCAAGTTCACCACTAATAATTGCATAACTTGTGCATGAAGGTAATTAAACTCAAATGGAGTGACCAAATTAAAATCACAGTGCAGAGCAGTCAAGAGTTCCATGACCAGCACATCCTAACATCAATGATTTCTCCACCAATTTGTGAACTAAACAGAAATCGTATTCATCTCATTTTGGATCACCAGAAATTTCTCTTAACCACCTGTAAGACTGTACTCCTCTACATTTTCTCACCCAACCAAATTGACTTCAGTGCATACTTAGGATTATGAATATCAGTTTCAACCTTCCAAATAGCAAAGGGAAATAGAATGCATTTTTCAAAATCTTTATATGACAGAAGTACTTGCTATTCTAATAAGAACCATATTCCATAATCTTATCTGTAATCCCTGAAGGTTCACTGAAGTTCCACTTACCCCAGAATTGTACAAAAGTGGCTAAAAGTCACTTGCTTTTATCAGTATCTCTAGGGGGAATAGAATGCAATGCATTTCATAAAAGTTAATTACTTTATCTCTCAATTTTTAGGAACCAATTATTTGACTGCAAACTTAACAACAAAAATGAATTATGGTAATAACAATTTATGTATGACAAATTTAAAACAAATTAAATTAATTAAAAACCCAATTACATTATCTATGTTGGCCTTCATATCCCTTCCAAAGCAATTAGACATTATTCATTTTCAGTTAAGAAGTGACGTAATTTAGTTATATGCCATTTTGTGTTAAGTGTGTTTTATGATACTACAGTTTACAAAGTTGATGATTTTAAAAATAAATTCTGTATTACTTTATATAGATTAGTAATTGCCAAAATAAAATGCTCTCAAAAATATAGTGAATATTTAGACCTAAATATTAACTTTGTCTTAAAGCTAATAATTATCAAATAAATTTTTATAATAAAAGAATCAGTAATAAAATTAGCTTTCTAATTTAATTACTATCTTTTCCAATATGTCCCTCTTTTTCTCATTGGAATTAACTCCAATGACAAATGATTTACATTATTACAAACAGTAGATGACCTGCTTGGATACAACTGGCAACACCTATGTCTTAAATATTTATTTGTGCTAATTACATAATTTGGGGATATTATAACATAAGAAGGAAGTATTGTTAGTATTGCTGAACAAGAGACACTATAGTAGTTTCTACAACACATCAAAATATATCATATGTTTTCTTGACAGTTTGTGCCTGTAAAGCAAGTGTTTTTCAAACTTTTAAAACTACCTGATCAAAAAAGGAAAATATGAAGCATTTTCTCAAACACTTAAATCAAAAATAGAAAGCTTGTTCAATCTTTGGTAAAACTATTTGAAGTTATCTCTTTTTTCTCTACCTATGGTTCCTAGAGATTTGGAACTATTCTCTTATTAAAATTCTGAAATATTTTACTATTAAAGAGAGAACATTACCAGTGCTATTACCAGAAGAGCATAGTAATATTTGGGCAGAGTGTGTTCTGTGATATTAAGTTTATATATGACTAGCACACAAAAACAATATTTAAATTTCATCTGAGTTTAGTGAAGTGGAAACCCTGCAATTTTTTCTGTCATTGCTGAGTAGCTTTCCTGACTGTAGAGTAGTTTTTCCATAAAATGGACTATATAACTACAAGGAAAATTTTAAGGAAGTGGTAGAAAAACTAGATGATCACACTATTATATTCTGTTTAAGCACCTGAACTTTAAAGAAATACTTCCTTTGAACCTTAAAAATTTTGTGAACATGAATATAAATGTGCATGAATACAAGTAATTTAAAACTGCGACACCATTCAAAATTATATAGAAAGCTGCTATTTAAAGGAGGAATTTTTATTTTCAAATTTTATAAGCATCATTATATTAATGCTAATCATGCATTTCTTTTGAAACCTGAAAATATTTTGTTTTGTTTCTCCTTAAGAAGCAAATAGTTTACAATGATTATCACTGTACACACACACACACACACACACACACACACAGTGTGTGTTCTTCATTTATAAAAGAAAAGAAATAACAGATGTCATCAAGGCTTATTTGTCATGAATACAGAAATGAAGCATTGCAAATAAACCTTGGCGTGAGTAATGCTAAAGTGATGAAAGCTTACCCAGATCAGCATATGTGCTAACAAGTTTCTTATGTTTTATTTCATAAAGATTAGTTAAGTTTTATGAAATAAGCAGATATAGAGAAGAGTAAATAATAAAAGGGGATTGTCAAAGTTGATGTTATCTATGTTGAAGTTTTATTTGTGTGTATTACTGGATATTGAACTCAGGGGTACTTTACCTCTGAGCTACATCCCCAACTCTTTTTCTTTTCTTTTTATTCATTAAGTATGGAATTACATTTAGGAGGGAATCATTGTCAAATAATCAAGAAACAAATGTATATTCACAGAGCAAGTCAGGGCTGATGCCATTCCATGATTTCCCTCCCTGGGTTGTTTCCCCCTATTACGCCCTCGTATTAAATGGACTTCTCTTGGAAGTTGGATGTTTCCCTCTGAGATGATTCCCCCATACTCTCTCCCTCTGGTCTCCTTGATATCCTTCCTATTCCCCCCACCCCCACCCAACCTCTCTCCCTACGTCTATTAGCTTCCTAGGCCACATTCACCCTGTTCCTGTAAAAATTCATTCATACATGTTGGGGTTATTGTTAGCTAAGCCATCTATCATAGTGTATCTGGTTGTAGTCTAGCTTCCACAAATGAGAGAAAATATTAGGCCCTTGAGTCTGAGTTTGGAATAGTTCCCTTCGCATAATTTTTTCTGTCTCCATCCATTTGGCTGCAAATGCCATAATATCATTTTCTCTAATCTAGCTCAGTTACAGAGGCTAGTCTTGAATGTGCCATACTTCTACCTCAGCCTCTGGAGTCACTTGGGATTACAGGGTGCATCACTGCACACAGGTATTTCATAATTGTTAAAAATCCTTGAATCCTCAGACAAAACCAGACCCGGTAACTAAATAGAATAGACAGAAATTAATGAAATCCTGCATACTAGTATTGGTGTCTGAAGCAATTAAGAATCTGATAAACTTGAGAGCCAAAGAAATCCAATTGGCCAAAAAATATTCACTAAATAATACACAGATCAATTTGTGCAGCAACTAAAATTAGAAACAGTTTGACTCCTGCAAAAGCGAATAAATGCAGGGGTCTGTGAGGTGTGAAGGAACGGGGAAGTCTTTCAGAATTGAAGAGTCAAAGTCATTGAATAACTAAGAGACACTGAAAAAATGGTACAAAAAAAACATAAGGAATATAAAAATCCCAAATTGGAATAACAGAATTTAGGACACAACTAGAAATAACAAGGAAAAAAACTTTTCAGATAATAAAATAAACTGGAGGAACATAAGAACAAATAAAACAGACTTAAGCATTAATATAAATTGTGAAAAGGATGAAAATCCTAAAAATCAAAGACATTGAGAATGTATTTTTAAAAGTATTTTTTTAAAAAAAGTAGCAATTTCTGAAGTTCAAAAAAATCCAAAATGGGTAGAAACAAGGGAAAACAATGAATACAATCAAGAATAATTAAAATAACTTTCCTGAACAATTATAAAAAATGTTAGAATGGCATTAGTAAAATGGTTGTATAAGGAACAGCAAAAGCTTTTCTCTTCACAAAATCATGAATAAGAACTACCAGAAGCAACTTTATTGGAACTCTGGGAGTTAATAAAAGATTTCTGGTAACCAGACAAATCTTTAATCAATTAAAAAAATAACTAAGTTTCAATAAAGACTATTTTATGTGGAGTTGTGTTTCAGCTTGGCCCCCTTTCCTCATCTCCAGTGTATAGTAGTTTTGAAGACAAGAATCCCCATTTCTAATACCAATTATCCCCAACTTATGATGGGGTTATGTTCTGATAAATTCCTCATAAATGAAAATATTACAAGTCAAAAATGCCTATAATACACCTAACTTACAGAACAACAAAGCTTGGCAACACAGTAAATTTCAGAGTATGAGTTGTCTACTCTTGTGATTGTATAGCTGACTTGGAGCTTCTGCTCACTGGTACTACCCAATAGTGTGGGAAATTACTATGTTGCATATCAACATCCCAAGAAAAGATCAAAATTTAAAGTATGGTTTGAACTGAATGCAGGTAACCATTGCATCATTATTAAACTGGAAATTTGTAAGTCAAACCATCATAAACTGCGGACCCTAAATAAACTATACATTGCTAGTATTAGAAAAAACTGAATGAATCTTATCCTCAAGGAATTTGGCTATTTGAAGCACAAGGCTTGATTTTATTCTCTTAACTCTGAACTCTCCCAGTACTCCTAGTAGGCAGGAGTTTGACGTCTAAAAGAATGTGTTTGTTATTGCCATTTGGGACAAGAAAAAACAGTTGGGAAAAAACAATGGCACATTTAAAGTTTGGGAGAAAATCCATGGAATAAGATGCTCCCAAGAATAAAGGTTTTAAAAAACACCCATATACTTCTGGAAATATAGAGGACGATAATATTTCCAAACCTAAGAGCAGCTCTGAAAAGTCCTGAGAAACCCTGAGTTGTCTCCTAGAGGTGACCTTCAAAAGCAGTCAAAGCAGAGATGATGCACAAGGCAGTTTCATGCTACCAGAGTGCTGAAGTTGCACCCTAACATGGACGCACACACAGCTCATCATCAAACTCTGATGCTTTGATGCTTTTGTTTATTTCCTTCCAAGTGTTTAAAAAAATGACAAGCTGATCAATAATGCAAAAAAAAAAAACAAAACAAAAAACAGATTTCAAGTCTCATGGATAACAAAGAGAAAGATTCCAAAGCTTTATAAAAAAACCCTGCAGAATCAAAAACCCTGAGGAGAATCTATCATGAGAATTGCACATAATAGCCATGGTTTGTATAAAACAGGAAGTAAAGAAAGAATACTTGTTGAAATAATGTCAAAATTTCCCGCATTTGATTAAAGATATGATTTGCATTTGCATGTTTGATAAGTTCAATGAATGCCAAGTAGGATAAGCTCAAGACGTTAACACTACAAGCACCAAGAGAGAAAGACAAAGAGAGAAACCTGAAAACATGAACAGGGAAATGACTTGTAATATACAAGGAATTTTTCATAAGGTAATGGCTGAGTTTTCATCAGAAATCATGGAAGCCCAAAAGCTGTGGGAAGGCATATATGAAGTGTTAAAAAAAAAGAAAGAAAATACCGTCAGCCAAAATTCTATATCAGCAAAACTTTTCTTCAAAAATGACAGAGACAGTAAGGTATCTCTGCAAAAGTGGAAACAAAACTTTTTTGCTAGTAGACATGCCCCATGAGAAATATTTTTTAAAGTATTTCAAACTACAATGAAAGTGCATTAGGCAGTAACTTAAATTTACATAAATAAATAAAGAACAAAGCTAATGTATTTATACAGGTAAATATAAAGTTTATTATTCATATCATTTTGGGTTTTAATTTTTCTTTTTCCTTCTTTTTTCATGATAAATAAAATATTAGTGATAAGTCTGTGGTGATAAACACTTAATATATATGTAATTTGTGGCAATGAAAACATAAAGGAAAGGTAGCTAGTTTGGAATATAGTTAATATATGCTCGAAGAGCTAAGATTATGTTAATTGAAGCAATATTGTTATAAATTAAGATTTTTTGTGATCTTTAAATAATCTATTAAGAAATATCTAAATATAATTTTATAACAGAAATCAGAAAGGAATCAAGTTTTACACTAGAATATAGTTAATCTAATATAAAATATGGCAGTTAAAAAAGAGCAAAATGGCAAAGTAAGTTTGTCCTTATCCATAATTATAGTCAATATAATTAATTAAACTATAAATGGATTAAACACTATAAGTTATTAATAGAATGGATTAAAATAATCAGACTAAGGAAAGTAAACTCTAAGCTTGTGGCTCAGCAGTAGAGAGCTTGCCTGACATGCACAAGGACCTGGGTTTGATCCCCAGTACCATATACAAAACTAAGTGGAGGAAAAACAAAAACCAGATAAAAAATAAAATTAAATTAATTATCTCTCTGTCTTTCTTAAAAACAAAAACAAATACAAAAAAACTTAAAGTAGACCTCAAGTCAAAATAAGAGACAGGGGACATTACATATTGATAAGAGTCAATCCATCAAGAAAATATATTTATAGAAAAATACGTGCTCATTACAGAGCCTGAAAATATATGTCTAAAACTAACAGAACTGAAGAAGGAAACTGTCTAAAAATAATAGAGAAAATAACTAGACAAGGAACTGTGGCAAATGAAATTCATCATAAAACAACCAGACTTAAGAAATATTGGCAGAATGATCCTCCCAACAACAGCAGAACACAGGACACATTTCTTTTCTTTTCTTTTTTTTTTTTTTAAAGAGGGAGGGACAGTGTGAGAGAAAGAGAGAGAGAGCATCAATTTTATTTAGTTTTTCATGTGGCCTTCGATGCTCAAAGACTTCATTGTGTACATGGTGCTGGGATTTAAACTCACATATCCAACCATGCCAGGCAAGCACTGTAACTGCTGAGCCAACACTCCAGCGCAACATTCATCTTAATTGCACACAGAACATTCCCTAGGAAAACAAAGCAAATCTTAACAAGCTTAAGAATGAAATCATGCCAGAGATTTTATTAAACAATAATGGAATAAATTAGTAATCAATGATAGACGGAAATTTGGGAAAGTCACAAATATGTGGAAATTAAGCCACATGCTCTTCAATAGACAATAGGTCAAGAAATGGAAACCAGAAAACATTTTGAGATGATGAAATTAAATCAAAATATATCAAAACTTATGAGGTGTAGCAAAATCAGTAGTCAGGAAATTGTATATGAACAAAAACACCCATCTTTACAAAGATCCCAAATCATTAACCTAACTTCTATTACATAGAACTAAAAAGGAGAGGAAATTAAGCTCAATGCATACCTAAGATAGGAAATAATAAATATTGCAGCAGAGATCAAATAAAGAAGAGAAAAAGTGATATATTAAAAAAATGAAAATTTATTCCTTGATATGAAATGAAAACAGAGATATCTCTACCAACCTTATAGAAGAAAATTATAAAGATATACAATGAACAATTATATCTGATAAGTTAAATAACTCAGGTGACATGAAAAAAATTCCTGGAAATATACATACTATCAAGCTGACTAATAAGAAACTGAAAATTTAAATAGATCTTATATGTAGTAAATCTAGGTATAAAATTTTCCAAAAGAGACAAGTCTAGGAATATGTCTTCAATGGTAAATTTTATCAAAAGTCTAAATAATTAATACCAATGCTTCTCAAATTCTTGAAATAAATAGAAAAGGAAAAATATTTTTAACTCATTCATGAAACCAGTCAGTCAGTGACTTCATTAGAAGAAGAAATTACAGACCAATATTCCTTATGGATACAGTATCAAAAATCCTTAATAAAATACTAGTGAGCTATAGTTATCATATTAAAAAGACCATATACCATGATACTGTGGAATTTATTCCAGAAATGCAAGATCGATTCAGAATATGAAAGTCAAATAATGTAACTTATCACATTATTAGAAATAAATTTTAAAACCCAGTTACCAAAACTGAAATGCAGGACAAGCATTTGACAAAATGCAAAATTCTTTTGTGATTAAAAAATGCAGCAAGCTAAAACAGAAGAAAACTTCCTTAATTCATAAAATGTGTGTAAAGTTTCACACCAATTTCTGCAAAGTTTCATATGTCAGTGGGTGCTAAAAATAGACCCATTTGCCACTGTAGTACCAACACCATGATAATAACTGAAAAAGGGGGTGCATAACTCTCACCTGGACCAAATGAGCCCCTGCACCTTCACCAATTGATTGAGTCTTATGAGACTGAAGACTGGCACAAGTCAAGCAAAGCAATTTCATTACTCACAAACAGGAGGCAAGGGTAAGCAGAAGCCTAGGATCCATGGTGATCTAAGGAGGTTGAGTCTTGTGTGCACATGGTACAGCTAGGAAAAATAGAAGAATTCCACTCTGGTTTTATACACCAAACACAACTTTGTTCACTGATCTCAAATATTGCAGAATGCGATTATCATGGAGTAATGAGTTCACAGTTTGTTTCATGTATTCCTCCTTATCTCACCATGTTGCATTTTCATTACATTTTGCCTAAGATTACAAAAGGGGAAAAGAGTTGGGTGAGTGAAGGTCATTGAGTAACCTCTCTTCCTGCTGGGTATCTATGAAAAACATACAGTTAATATTTTACTTTTGGAGGACAGAACGATTTTTCCAAAAGATCAGGAATAAGACAAGAATGTTCAGTCCATTCAGGAAATCAAACAAGAAAAATAAATAAAGTATATCTAATTTGGAAAAGAAAAAGAAAGTGCTCCCATTAGCAGATTTCATGGCCTTTTATACAGAATTCCTAAGGAAGTCACGCACAGAAAAGAGAAATATTAGTACTGATGGGCAAATTCAGCAAAGCATCAGGATATAAGATTGTCATACTAAATCCGATTATATTTCACATATTAAGAATTAACTATCAAAGACAGAAATTAAGCAAAATATTACATATTTTTGTATATGTAATATGCAGTACTATTAAAAGTGTACACTACTTGGGAATAAATTTAGCCACATAGTTTCAAAACTTGTATGTAAAGAACTTAAAAAGCATTATTGAAATAAATTTCCAAAATAAATGAAAAGGTATCATGTGGTCATTCATTAGCATATTTAATATAATTAAGATTGGGAGAAAGTATTTACAAATTGATGCAATAAATATAAAAATTCAGTGCAATAAATATAAAAATTTCAGCTATACTTTTGAAAAACTGACAAATTGATTCTAAAATTCATATGAAGTTGCTAGAAAGGATGCTAAATAGAAAAAAGTCTTGAGAAAGAAGAACAATTTTAGAGGACTCACACTTCTTGATTTAAAATTTACTATAAGACAACAATAAAAAAACAGTGTGATATTATTATAAGGATTGACGTATAGAAAATTGGAATAGAAAATGAAAAAAGTTGTCATCTAAGATCAAATTTTGACAAAGATGTCAAGACAATTGCTATTGTCTGAATGTTTCCCCCAAAACCATGTGTTAGAAACTTAATTCCCAAAGCAACAGTGTAGGAAAGTATAACCCAGTGAGAGGCACTTAGGCCATGATATAGAAGTGATTGAATTAATGTCATTATTATAAAATCAAATTCATTATCTAGGGAACAATTTCATTATAAAAGGGGAAGTTTATTCTTTTTTACACTCTCCCTACTCCTTCTGCCATGGGATGACACAGTAAGAAGGTCCATGATAGAAGCCAGCATCTCAATTTTGGAATTCCCAACATTTAGAACTATGAATCAACACATTTCTGTTCCTCATAAATTTCCCAGGCTGTGAAATTTTATCATAGTGGCACAAAATAGACCAAAATCAGCATTAGTTAGGATAGTATATTTTCAACAAACAGTCTTGGGACAATTGGATATCCACATGCAAAACAATGAATTTGGACACCTCACTCTTGTTATGCAAAAAAAAAAAATCTCAATATAAATGCTTAAATTATAAAAAAGAAAATAAGGACTACGTATTTAAAGCCTTTACCTGGCAATTGATTTTTAAATAGGACACCAAGAACAGAAATAACTAAAGAAATACAATAATTAAATTTCAACAGAATTAAAAACTTCTGTGCATAAAAACATTATTAAGGTGAAGAGACCCACAGATTGGGAGATGACATTTTTCAAAAAATCAAAATATATCAAGAAGTCTTACAAATTAATAACAAAAAGAAATCAACCAAATTTAGAAATAAAAATGAACTTGAATAGGCATTTCTCAAAAAAAGATATACAGATAGCCAACAAAAACATAAACCTTTGCTCAATACCATTAATTGTTAATGAATTGCAGATTAAAAGCCCAATGAATTACCATTTCATAGCCACTAGGATGTTATAATTAAAAAACTATAGCAAGGAAAAGTAAGTGTTGGTGAAGACATGAAAAACTGGAATTCTCACACATTCTTGGGGAGAATGCAAGAATGGTACAGCTGCTATGAAAAGTTTGGTGATTCTCACCATTTTATCTCCTGATATACATACAAGAGATAAGGAAAGAGATGGTAAAGCAAACACTTACACCTAAATACTTACAACAGCACTACTGACAACCAACCAAAAGTGATAAGTAATATAAATCTATTGATGATGAATAAATCTATATATATATATGATAGAATACTATTTAGCCATAAAAGAAAGTATTGATATTGAAGTATGAATGAGCCTTGAAGCTTTTTGTTAAGTGAAAGAAGACACATATAAAAATCTATATATTGTATGATTCCATTTACATGAAATACTCAGATTAACTAAATCAATAGAGGCAGAAAGTAGATTAGTGGTCAACAGCAGGTAAGGAGTAAATAAAGAGTAGAATGAAGAGTGACCACTTAATGACTATCAGGTTTATTATTCAGATGATAAAAATGTTCTGGAATTCAATAATGGTTATGGTTTACAACCTTAAAATTACTAAAAATCACTGAATTGTGTAACTTTACAATGGTCAAACAGGTGGATTTTATGTTATTGAATTTTATTTTTAAAAAGAGAAATCATATATTAAAAGTACACTGTTGAATATCTAAATGTACTTAACTGAAACAACCAACACTGAAATGTAGTCTAGTAAAATTAGTTGCTTTTAAAAGAAAAACCATTTGGGTATATACATGAAAAAGATTGCTACCTTCAGAGAAAATAAAAACATATTTTATACAATTTTATAGTAGTAATTTTTTGTTAGAAAAATATTATATGAGGTGTGTTTGACATACTCCAAGAGACAAAATATGAGCCCAGGATATCATAATCAGCAACAGTAACTTTCAGGAGCAGGGCACCAAGGGTGTTTCATACTCAAGTACTAAAGAAAGATGATTTTCATGAACCCCATCCTGAGTAATCTTTTAGAATGCACTTTCGAAACTCAGAAATAAAAAAATACATCAACATAAGATCTGATCGTTGGCTTTATCTTTTATATGTAACAAGTTGAATGAGTATTGAAAGAATCTAATTCACAATAAAGCACTTGTTCTGGAAATGTATATATAGCACAGCTATAAAAATTGAGGTTATTTAGGTAATTTATGCTTTCCTAAGAAATTTGACCATTTCTCCCACATTTTCAAATTATTGATATAAAATCATCATTAATATTTTATTTATTTCATATTTAGTTTCATTTCTTTTTTAACTCCTAATATTTATTTGGGTGTGATTCTCTTCCATTTTTTATTTTCTCAGTCTTGTCCAAGATATTTATTAGTCAAAATTTATGATATTTGTGTGTCATAATGAATAACCAACTTCTGTCCTTGATGACACCCTACTTTATTATCCCCACTAATTTGTGCTTGTACATTTATTACTTAATTTTTTCATTTTTTCCTTAAATTTCTTAAGTATTAACATATTAATTTTTAGTCTTTCTTTTATTCTGGTAAGATTTAAATCTATAAATTTCCCTCAAAAATCACTTTGACTGCTTCTGAGAGTCTTGATCAATGTTATTTTCATAGCTTCCTCTGATCAGAATTGAGATATTTTTTCCCTATGATCAGTATGTAAACAATCAAAACACAGTCTGTAAGGCCCCTTTAGTATCTCCAAAGGTACATATCATTCTTTCATTCTCTTAGCCATATATATTCTTTCTTCTTGTTTGTGTTGTTTGAGGGATTTCTTTGTATTTTGCCACATATTTAAAAAGAGCATATTATATCACACATTTTAGAGATACTTTTTTGGAAGAAGTTTCTCTTTGCATCTCATCTATTATATTGACAAAAACAGAAATTGAGCAATTATTCCTTTAAATATCTGACAGCCTGAGTTTCTAAACGATAGAGGTTGTTCCTAAATGCTCTTATCGTCTCAGTCTAAACACCTGATTCTGTGCACTGTATTTGAAATTTTGAATAAATGACTATGTGCCTGATCGCAAGAGTTAGGCAAATATAAATGTTTGAAATCAAATTAATGAAACCTATAGAATATTATTAATTAAAATCACTTATTTTAATAATAAAAACATATGATTTACAATCACTAGCATGATTTCAAATGAAATTTCTAAAATTTTATTTCATTTCTTAAAATATTTTGAAGAGGGTAGTAGTTATTATAGTTTAGTAATTTTCTAAACAGACTGGACTCTAAATATCACAAAAGGTATTCTTTTTAAAAAGAGAGAGGAATAGTGAGAGAGAGAAAGAGAATCAATTTTATTTAGTTTTTCATGTGGCTTTCGTTGCTCCACCACTTTGTTGAATACTTGGTGCTGGGGTTTGAACTCACATCCCCATACATGCTAGGCAAGTGCTGTAACCACTGAGCCCTTCTCCAGCCCACAAAAGGTATTCTTAATATCACTCTTTATGAACACAACTTTAAGTGTTGTGAATTTCTGCCTTCAACAATGTTAAAATAACAAAGAGAAGAAAAATGCCTTTACCGGTCAAGAAAAGAGGGAAGATATTTTTCCATAAATTCAACACAAAGTTTATTACAGACACACACACACTCCATACAGAACATGAACATAATTCCATTGTTGAAGTTGCTAAGTCTAAACTTTATGTTAACCAAAATATCATGGGAGTTTTAATGACCATTCTCTATGTCTAATCTTCATGTATAACAATTGAACTATTTGGAGGTCTCAACTCCAATTAGCTTAATTCCCAGTCCCCAAAGAGATGGTGAATCATCACTGACCCAAATACATACCCCCTAGTTATGCCCTCACAATACATTTCCCTTACCTGTTTAAATCTAACAGATCCCTTGGGTATAATTACACAGGAGGAACATTTAGACCTAAATTCTTTTTTTGATGTTCATCATTTTCCCTCACATCATCAGTTCCATGAACCAAGATGCTAAAAGAGAATCATTTTCTTAAACCCATTTCATTTACTTCATTTTTACATCCCTCCTTCTCTTCTACTTCTTTCTTCCACTTCCCCATCCTTCCTTCTAAAATATTGCTTCTCTTTTTCTCTTTCTGTGTTTCCATCTCTATCAATCTCTACAGTTGCTTGGTGTTAGTATTCAGCTTTTCTCCTTTCTTTATCAAGGTTCAATTTAATCAACTTGGGAGGATATACAAGTAAGATGTCCCTCTAAATCTAGTTTCCTGTTCCCAAGCTGAAGGAGAAAAGCAGGATAAATCTCAGCTTCAGGGTTAAAAGGTGTAATTTTCTTAGGAGCTTGAATGATCACTTCAAGTTTTGTCCTAAAGCACATTCATTTCACTTCTGATTAATATGTCCCCACATTGGCCAGACTCCAACTTTTCCTAGAGCCCAGAATAATCTCTCCTGATGCTTCTTGGTCCCTGTTTATGCTCTCTTGTTAACATCACAGTGCATTGCCTCTTGTTTACTGCATTGGTCTCTGCTTTCCCTTCCTATTTTCCAGGCTGAGTCATGTTTTCTGGATAGAATGAATCTATTCCTTTTTATTCTCCTGTAAAAGCAGACACTAGGGATCTAATTACAGTAATCTCAACACCTCTAATAGAAATGTTAGTTTTGAACACTATGTATGATGTTTCTAGGAATCTACAGAGAGATCTGAATTACTGGGTCTGCTCTGCTGCTGTGATTGTTCAGTTGCCACAGCCCTACAGCTGTTCTAAAGAAGATTCAGTTTAGTTATTTAACTAACAGACCTGGATTTTTTGAAATTTTATCCTTTTTCACATATATTACCACAATCTAACATTTATTGAACACCTACCACCATGAGTTGGGCATTATTGTAAATGGGCTATACTATTGTGCTATTTAACCCCCAAAGACTCTGGATGTTGATAAAACTGTACCCATTTTATAGCTGCAGAGGTGGAGATGCAAGGAGAAATCTGGAGTCACAGGCCATCTGAACCCTAGTGCTGTAACACCAAGCTCTCATTCTGTTTTTAAGATAGAGAAAATCCATTTTTATTTATTTGTTCTTCTGGTTTTTGTTTTTCTGACACTTGGTTGTGGATGCAGTGCTCGGATTCAAACCCTAGTCCTTGCACAAGCCAAGCAAACACTCTACCACTGAGCGTCCGCTCCAGCCCACCAAGGCCCAAATCTTAATCATTATTCCACAGATGTCTGTGTGGATGATCGTGGTGAGCTTGATTTGCAGGATTTCATATTTAAATAGCAATACCAAGTGCTTTATTTTGTAAGCAGTTGCTGTTCTTAACAGCCCTCAGGAATACAGAAAATATTATCACTTAATTTTCTGGCTGGTGGGGATTAAGTGGTTTGATGTTAGGCTTCTTGATGTACTCCAGTAATAACTTGCAGTCTGCTGCTTCACAGACCAACAAACACGTTATTTCTGCAGACAAAAATGAGGCATTGGACTTTATTAATAAAAAAGTAGTAGTAGTAGTATCATTATTAATGCAATATTTTTAATATTAGATTAGGAAAATAGAAAAATTCAAAGAAGCCTGAGGAAATTATGTTTACAGCTATTCAAATAGTCTTCTAACTGATAAATAAAGCTGTAAATATATGTAGAGGAGTGAAAACAAGCTTTATAAAAAAAAAATCCCAAAATGCATTAAAGTAGCACTCACTAAATATTTTAAACTAGCTCGATATATTGGTGCATGTCTCTAACCTCAGTAACCCAGGAGGCTGAAGCACAATGATCATAAGTTTGAGGCCAGCCTGGACAATTTAATGAGATTCTGTCTCAAAATCAAAAATAAAAAGGGCTGGGGATGTAACTCACTGATGGAATGCTTTTAGGTTCTATTCCCAGCAGCAAAATTAATTAATTAATTAATTAAACTAATAGCATTTGTTGGGTATTTCACAATGAGGAATACAGCATCCATTTTAAGGGACTTCCTTTCAGATAGAAAGTTTTATGCGTATCACCTGATTATATACTGATCACTCTCAATATTTTCATGGGTGTTGTTGATAAAATGAGAACGTGAAGAATCTCTTTAGATTGTAACTTAATAATATCCCCAATAACGTCCCCTAGGTCAATTTTTATCTCAGTGATCTTATGATCAGAAATGGAATACACACAAACACGGGTAGAATGGGAATGAAAGCAGCTAAATTCTAATGGCAATTGCTATAGTGCAAAGCAAACAGCTCTCTATAAAAGTCAGATTCATTAAGCCCTCCATTAACCAGCCCTGCAGAGATGCTCCCCCTGCCCCATGGCCACCTCCCTGTTCAACAGCAGGGATAAAATTTTTGACGTTAGATGACATCAGTATCCTCCAAATATTTGAACTAATGTTTATTTTAAGACTTAGAATGTAATAAAGAGAGATGTTTAAGTCCCAAAGTTATTTAGAATTAAGAATATGACTTTCAAATTTTTCCCTCAAGTTTCCTATTCCCATTTCTGTCATCCTGAAAGTTTTAAAATAGCTAATCAAGAAATGATTCACAAGGTCATCCATTCCCAAAAACTCAAAGAGCAGAACCAGCAAAACTCTACTCTCACCAATTAAGCCAACCACAGAGTTCCCAGAAAGCCTACGGACAGTTAACCAAGTGGTTCTGGCAGTTTTAATTCTTTAGACTGTTTCCGACCTGCCCTTCAGTAAGTGAATAGAACTTGGAAAAGCATGAATTTGCAATATCATCCCTGGCAAGGAGAATATCAGTGTATTTGTCATTCCACAAGAATTAAAAATCCTGGAAAATAGCTCAGCTGCGTGGACTCAGAAAAAGGCAGACGGAGAACTGAAGAAAGGGATTGCTGCGAGAAGTGGATTCCTGTGTGTTTTAGTGTGGTAAAAGAGAAGTCTGAGTTGACCTTTAGTTTATCTTTGTATTTCGTCTTTTTTCTAAGCCGTAGAATGTCAGATTCACCATGTCATTCAATCCAGTTATTGACAGAGGACTATCCTACCACAATAGCTGTGGCAGTTGTCAGTTAATGAAACTCAACCATCCCACTTTTCTGTGGCTTAAATCCTCCATCCTCAGCATTAAATAATCAAAATATTTAAGGTGGTGTTCATAAAATATTGTTTGAAAATCCCTCACTGCACTGATCACTCCCTGGGACATGGTTTTAATGTGCAATGGTATTTTAGTCAGCTATTTCTTTGCTGTGACTAAAAGGGCAGAGAAGAAGAATTTTAGAAGGAAAGGTTTATTTAGGGGCTCATGGTTTCAGAGGCTGCACTCCACACAGGCAGCCGGTTCCATTCCTCAGGGCTCAAGGTGAGGCTGAACATTACAGCAGAAGAGTGCAGCAGAGGGAAGGAGCTCGGGGAATAGCTCCAGGAAGCAGAGAAAGTCTCCACATAGGCTATGAAATATACACCCAAAGGCATGCCCCCAGTGGCACACCTTCTCCAACCGCTCCCCTTGACTTCAGTTGCCAGTTCATCCCGTAAACTCACTGATCTTATAACCTAATCACTTCACCTCAGCCTTCACATTGTCTCACAAATTGAGCTTCCAGGGGACATCTTTCATCCAAACCATAACTCATGGCTTGCAAAAATGTGGAGTTCCGCTGAAAAATATGTAAACTCTCCTCCAGGAGCAGGCCTGGAACTCCCAATGACACTGTGCTGGTGCTGAGTTAAACATCAACAGTTTCATAGAACACAAACATAAGACAAGGCCACTCTATGAAATCTCAGTTCATTCCTCCTTTCTTCCTAAGAATTATTAAAATGCCCAATCACGGTTGAGAACCAAGCAATGGCAAGGCGAAAAAAGAAAAAAATAATAATAATTTGGCCTATGAGATGAGACAAGGATCAAACAGTAATGCCAGAAGTACTTCTATTTTACTATTTAAAATAACAAAATAATAAAATTAGGGTTAGTAGTCACCAAGCACTTGTTCTATATTTCTTCAGGCCCTGTGATATCTCTTCAGTGGGGATGGTTTATGAATAAGTATTGCTATCTCTTTTAACAGAAGAGAAAAAAGGTGAAGCTTGTGAAAGTACGTAAAAAGCCCAAGATCTCTCAGCTAAAAATTAAGTGTTAGAACCAAGATCTAATATCTGCCAGTCAAGATTTTATTCACTTGTCACTCAGCAGTAAGCAATGCTGATATTCTTGCAGCGGTTATGTGGTTATGTCTAACCACAAGAGCAATGCCTTTTGAAATTTGTCTGACCACAGGATGTTTATTGGAAATTCTCAAGAAGTGTAGAATCTTCTTAACATAGGAAGAATCCATGACAATCTTGGTTTAAACATTCCTTCTTTTCACAAAGTTTGAACAAATTTTATTATTTCCACCAACTCAGTTCTGAATATATCTGCCAATTATTATATGCCAAATATTCACTGCAAAATTATTCTGTTTTAGCCAAATTGACATTTTGTTCCATTTCTTACTAAGCTCCCACTGTCTCACCAAAAGTTAGAAATAGGAAACATTGCCACCAAACTTCTCTTCTACCATGTAACTAAGCAGAGGGAAGTTTTTTTTGTCCCTATGATTTTACTCTGACCAGGAGAATAATGTTATTTTATAAAATCTTTTTCAGTCAGCCCTTGGAAATTCAAGTAATCTATGTGGTGACCTGTCTTGATTAAAATTAAAAGGTAATAATCCAGTCATGCTAATAAAAAAAGATTAAGAAGAAAATTGTCCACTCAATATGCGTTTCCATCACAAAACTTCACAAAATTATGAACATTAAAAACTATAAAAATAATTATAATTGTATCAAAGTCACTGAGTGAAACTCCAAAATTAATTCTAAGAAGAATCCAAGTCTTAGGAAAATAAAGAGGAAGTGTGTATAGAACACATTTTGCCCCAAAAGTCAACTAACTCCTCTAGTAATTTCAGAAAATAACTAATGCAGACAACGTTAATTTCTGAGAAAGAAATATTCAGTTGTTTAATTAACAATATAGTATTAGCAAGACAGTAATCATGCTTTGGCTTACATTCTTCCAACTGGTGCCAGACCATGCTTTAGGACCTTAAATCATTTTATTTGAGAATTGGTCATGTACGACAGATGGTAGCTTCAGGGAAAAAGACTGTCCTGCTCCACAAATATGGACTCAAGAATACAAATTTGCTTGAGATCAGAAATCTGTGGAAAATCAGAAATGATGCTCTAAGTGGGAAATTATGCTGCTAGACACACACACAAAAAAAGTGTGCCATGAAAACATCATAGACAAGAGGTCTGAAAAAAGACCTCCATGCAATTACATAGCTTTATGGAATGTCATTTTAATGTATCTTATTCATTCATTGCAAGGGGACAAGGACCATGTCAGCTTTGTCAGATATTATATTACAATTATTTAAGAGAACAACAGGGTGAATGGAAGGATGAAAATCTACCAAACCTCTTGTGATATATACTTTATGTGCCCAGCACCCACTACACATTTATCACATAGTAGGAGTTCTACTTTCCCAAGAGACCTACAAGTTCTCAGCCCATATGTCTAATTTAAAGTCTTATTATATAGAGTGCTAACTTATTAGTACTCCTTTTCTTTAGCTACAGAAACTAAATTCTAGGGATGTGAGGAAACAACTATACTGGGAGTCTTGGTTTGTTTGTTTATTTACTGGTTCTCTTTTTAGTTACACATGACATAAGAATATACAATGGCATAGTTATAAAATCTTGGAGTCTAACTTGTTCTAATACAGTCCCCAGTTGTTCCCCTCCCCTTAATTCCTCCCACCCTGTTTTTTAAATACATGACAATAGAATGTACAGTGATTTTAAATTTGGAGAATATCGTATTTTAACTCAGATCTCAGCATTTCCCCTCCCACTCCCTTCCTCCAGCCCCTTTTTCTTTTTAGATATACCTGATAGTAGGAAAAGCATTGGCATTTTTATAAAAGCATGCAGTATAGTGTATTCTAATTCTGTCCCCAGTATTTCTGCTTCCTCCATTATACTCTTTCCTCAACTCTGCTGATCTTTCTGTTAATTAGTAATAGTTTTTACTTTTTTTTAATTTTGTGGTCTGCTGATATACCTGTTGATGAGCCTCACAATGATATCTTCATGTATGAACATAAGAAAGTTAAATCTGATTCACTCCACGAACTTTCCCTATGTCATTCCTCCTCCATTTCCTTCCCCTTTATTGATTCCTCTCCTCTTTACCTTATTTTAAATTAGCTTCCACATATCAGAGAGGATATTCTACCTTTGGTTTTTTGAAACTGGATATTTTCTTTTTTTGTTTTTTATTCATTCAACATAGTCTTACATATAGGAGGGAATCCTTGCCACGCATTCTTGAACACATGGATATTGACAGAGCAAACCAAGGCTGATGGCAGTCCATGATCCTCCCCTTTGATTTCCCCCAGAGTCCATGTTTCCCCTACTTTACCCCCATGTTAGTTGGACTTCTTATGGAAGTGGATGGTTCCCAACTGGATTGATAATCCCTCTGCTCCCTCCCTCTAGCTGCCTTGATATCCCTCCTATTTCCACCGCCCAACCCCTCGCTTCATCCCCCAGCATCATTGGCAAGGTTCCCAATGCTCATGTAAAAATTCACCCATGTTGAGGTTATTGTAAGTTTAGCCAACTTTCAGACTGTTTCTGATTGTTTTACCTTCCACATATGAGAGAAAACATTCAGCCCTTGAGTCTCTGAATTTCAGATATTTCACTCAGCATAATTTTTCTATCTTCATCCATTTGGCTGCAAATGCCATGATATCATTCTCTCTGATAGCAGAGTAAAATTCCAATGTATATATGTACCACAGTTTTTGAATCCACTTGTCCAATGAGGGGCTTCTGCATCTGTTTCATAGCTATAGTAAATTGAGCTGCTATAAACATTGATGAAGCTGTATCTCTGTAATATGCCTATTCTAGCTCTTTTGGGGAAATACCCAGAAGGGAGATAGCTGGGTCATAAGGTGGTTCCTGCCCTAGTTATTTGAGGAGTCTCCACACTGCTTTCCAGAGTAGCTGTACCAGTGTGCAGTCCCACCAACAGTGTGAAAGTGTTCCTCTCTTCCCACAAACCCTCCAGCATCTGTTATTCTTAATATTCTTCATTTTTGCCACTCTGACAGGAGCAAGATGGAATCTCAGTGAAGTTTTGATTTGCATTTCTCTGATCACTAGTGTTGTAAAGTATTTTCTTAAATATTCATGGGATTTTTGGACTTCTTCCATTGAGAAATTTCTATTTAGCTCCCTAACCCATTTATTGATTGAATTATTTGTGAGTTTGGTGTTCAGTTTTTTTAGTTCTTTGTATATTCTGGCTATTAGCCCTGTGTCTGAGGTGTAGTAGGCAAAGATTTTCTCCCATTCTGTAGGTTCTCTCTTAATGCTCTTAACTAATTCTTTAGCTGTGCAGAAGCTTTTTAATTTAATGGCATCCCATTCATTTATTCTTGGTTTTAATTCTTGTGATATGGAAGTCTTGTTAAGGGAACTGGTGCTGACACCTATGTCATGGAGTGTTGATCCTATTTTTCCTTCAAGCAACTGTATAGCTGTTGGTTTAATTTCCAGACCCTTGAACCATTTTGATTTGATTCTTGTGCAGAGTGAGAGGTATGGATCCAATTTCAGTTGTCTGCATATGGCTTTCCAGTTTGTCCAGCACCATTTGTTGAACAGGCTGTCCAGTGGGAATGCTTTCAGAGACTGGCTTATTTCGCTTAGCATGATTTCCTCCAGTTCCATCCGTTTGCTATCAAATGACATAATGCCATCTTCCATGTGGCTGAGTAACACTCCAGTGTGTGTATATGCCATATTTTCTTTATTCATCCATTAGTTGAAGGGCACCTTGGTTGGTTGAATAGCTTGGGCTCTTAGTTTTAAGAAGACTCACATGTTTTGGAGGTTACCATACAAAAGGTTCTCCTCTAAAAATGAATGAAGTTAGCACAGACTAAATAAAAACCATTAGAGATAAAAAGTGTGGATGAGCACACATGCACATTTGCACACACACACACACACACACAGATACAGGGAGCATTCTGGTGAGTTAGATTTGTTTTGATAATGTTTTATTCAGTTTTTCAGCACTGTGACAAAATATCTAACCAGAACAACATACAGGAGGAAAAGTTTATTTCAGTTCAGTTTCAAAGGTTCAGTTCATGTTCCACTGAATCCATTGCCCTGGGCCTGAGATAAGGCAGGACATGATGGCAAAAGCCATGGCATAGAAAAGCTCTGCTCAGTTCATGGTAGTCAGGAAGCAAAGAGAGAGTGAGGAGATACGGACAAAATATAATCCCTAGAGCATGCCCTCCCCCACCAGTGGCCTACTTTCATCAAACTCTTCACACCTGTCTTCAGTTACCACCCACTAATCCACTCAAATTATTAATCCATGAAATAGACCAATCCACTGATTAGGTTACAGCTATCACAATCTAATCATTTCACCTCTGCATATTACTGCATTGTCTACCACAAGAGCTTATTAGGGAATGCTGCATATCCAAACCATAACAGACCATTCTTGAATCTTAGATTTCTTAACAAGGTAGCTGATTATGCAAATAACTGAGTACTCAATGCTGTGCTAAACCCTTGAACTCAACTAAGACTTTGCCTGAACATCTTTTTATGACTTTATTCTATAATATAATTATTGTTTCATGATAAATAAAAGTTTCTGCATGCTTCAGCAAAAAATTACTTTCTATATGTAATCTTATTGAATTGGATTCATTTCACTTATAAACGAAAGAGTACATAACACACTCTTCTTTATACAACGGAAAAATTATAGACTCCAAATGCAGGAACTACCCTAATATTTCCTCAGGTGCAATATTTGAAAGTGAGAGAATTTTGTCTAGAATCATGGTTCCTAACTTTCTGTTCTTTCTACCACGCGAGGCTGCCTTCATCCACATACCATGATTATTAAAGGCATGAAGGATTAGGATAAAGGAATATTCATCATTTTATATTCAAGTCAGTACAATTACTTCCTTGGAGAAAAGAACCAATTGTCTACCTCTAGCTCCATAAAATGGACCCCTTTTTTTCAATTAGATTCCTCTAAATTAAAGGCAGGATTTGAATCTCTGCATTCATTTGGCTCTTTAGCTTTCTGCTGAGGCTGTCCAAAGATGAGCAAATTGTGCCCAAAGGGTACTCTAAGAAATAAATTAAATAAAATTACTCATTGAAATTCTTATTACCAGAAACAGCACTTGTCCATTCGGCAGGTAATTTGTAGTAATGTTTGGTAATTGATAGCAATTTCTAGTAATTAAATGTGGAGCCATTTCTTCATTTAATATTGGTTTCATTTTGTGAACCCAGTACTAAGAAAAATAATTAGTGGTTGATAGCCATGTCATGCTCTCATAAGCAAAGGAAGTACAGAATTAAGGAGGAAGCATCTAACATAAGGCTGATCGCCTTTGTGGCTCTGTAAATATCTCACATTATTTCATTAACAAACATTGAAGTTGAATGAAAGTAAGAAAACAAACCTGCAATGCATTTGGCTTTCAATTGACATGGATTTCCAGATAATCTACAGCTCTGTAGATTAACTCTAACATTTCTGTATTTTCTTGACAGAGAAAATAACTAAAACCTATTTAACTTTTATGAAAGACTTTTGAGTCCACTATTGAAGTCCAAAATTGTTATTGTGATAATTTATCAATAGATCAGGGTGGGCTCTTCCTTGCTAGAATGAAGTTTATTTTTCTGTATGCTTTCATTTTAGAAGATAAAACTCATGTATTTATGTTTTAATGAATAATGTACAATTGTTAAATGGTTCCACATAATCACTTTATTGATTTAATTCCAAGACTGATTGTGCTTACAATATCAGTAATCTATTTCATGTGAATGAATGAAACTCCACAACTATAGCATCTTGAGGGTAGAATTTATTGTTATTATATGGCCAGCTTCTCAGGGTTGCCTTTTTTTCTCTTCTGATACTCTTGGAAAATCTACAACTCTAACTTTTTAAAGACTGTGAAGTTCTCTTATCACTATTTCATCATGAGTAGTCCACAAGATCTGAGAGGGGGCAATTCCAGCATTCACTCCTTCTGAATGAATAACAAGGAATTTTCATATAAGTTACCTGAAATCCTAAAAATTTTAAAGGACATAAGGGTTTAAGCAATCATCATTTAACAGTAACATTTTATATGTAGCTGGACCCAAAGACATCCAATGAGAATTCATAGGTCTAGGAACCAAGACATAGAGGCACAAGTGAACTCATTACAAATAGAACTGGAGCAATGACTCAGTGGTTGGAGTACTTCCCTGGCATGTGTGAGGACCTGTGTTCAAGCTTCTGCACCACTTACACAACTAAGTGTCAATAAAACAAAGGCCAGACAGAAAACTAAATAAAGTTGATACTCTCTTTCTCTCTCACTCTCTTCCTCTCTCTTAAAAAAAAATCATACCAAATCATCCATTTGCATATGTGTGATTTCTATATCTTCAGTTCCACACTCTACACTGTTAGCATTCTTGGTTCCCAAAAGCAGAGAATTTTTGCCAGATGATGTGGCAAAGTTCTTATTGAAACTTAAGTTGTGACTACCACCTGATGAGCAGGGACTTCGAATCCTAAGACTACAGCAGAGATACTAGTGGAGGGTGATTGTGGATAGAGGAAGAAAGAGATGATGAGTATCAGTTGCCTACCCCCACGCCTTGATCAGCTGCTGTGGCAGATACTATAGCTTCCCACTAACCTTCCTTTCAATTTTCACCATAAAAAGATTTATAGAAGAATTGTGAGAGAGCAGCTTTTTATGACTTTTAAGAAGATGATGATACAAACAGACAATGAATAGATTGTGGTAGACAATCACATTTGACCACATGTTGTTCAAATTTCCCTTCCAAGAAGTATTTGTTCCACTGGAGGATGATAGGGATGATAGTAATCAATTTTTCCTGTCAGTCCTGTCAAGGTTTGTCTGAGTTGCAAAGAGTTCCTTGTTCAAGAAATAGAAAATTCTGGTCAAGGGTAGCTCTGGATAGCCTGCACCTAAAATTAATACATGAGGAACTATAAATTTCAGACATTGATTTAATATGGAACAAATTTATGGGTGATCCAAAGGAAAGTTCTGGTATTACCTGTGGCTGTCATTGAGCCTGCATCACAACTCGACTTAATTCTCCGCAGAATTCCACATCTTTTCTCTTTCACAGGTGTTAAGAGCACTTGTTCATGTACATTGTGTATGCTGAACTCACTTTCAGAGTTTTGTTTTTAGGATACCTAACCTGTGCATATGCCAATTAAAGCTGTGACTTTTGGAAGTATCCCAGTTAATGAAAACATATTCGATGTGTTTTGGGAGTAAAGATATACATATTTCTCGAATTTTTTACAGAAAATATAAATAGGTAAATTATTGATAAGTTTTCAATCATCTAAAATACTCCTCTTTTATTTTTTATTAGAGTACTATACTTATGCATAGTAGTTGGGTTCATCTCAACAAAATCGCATATGTTTGGAATTCTATTTCAGTTCATGTTCCCTACCCTTTTTCCCTTGCTTTCTCCCATCCCCTTTTCTACTTCCTCTACTTCAATGATCTTCTTTTTGCTCAGCTATTTATTTTTGATTGGTTCTTTCTACTTATACATAACAGTGAAATTCTCTGTGTTATATTTATATATGCATATAGCATGATTTTTAAAAATTCATTTCACTGTTCCTCTCCATTTCCATCCTTCCTCCTGCTCCTCCTTCCCCCCTTGCTTTCTCTTTCAATCTTTCTTCAATGCTACTGATATTCCTTATGATATCTGATCACCCGCTCCTTCTTTCCTATTTTTCTCTAGCTTCCACATACAAGAGAAAATATTTTCTAAAACTGAGTTATTTAACTTAGCATGATGTGCTCCATTTCCATTCATTTACAAGAAAATTCCATAATTTAATTCTTTATGGTTGATTAAAACTCCATTGTGTATATCAATTACACTTTCTTAATCCATTCACCTACTGATGGACATTTGGGTTGATTCCATAATTTAGCTGCTGTGAATTATGCTGCTATAAACATTGAGGTGGTTATATAGCTATAGTATGCTAATTTTAGTTATTTTGTATAAATTTTAAGGAGTGGAATAGCTGGGCCATCTGGTGGTTCCTTTCCTAATTTTTCAATCACATTACTTTCCAGAGTAGTTGTACCAATCTGTAGTCCTGACATCAATGCCCCAGTGTTCCTTTCCCACCCTTGTTTGCCAGCATTTATCTTGATAAACATCATTCTTACTACAGTGAGATGAAATATTAGTATAGTTTTAATTTACATTTTCTTGTTTTCTAGAGATATGAACATTTTTTCATATATTTGTTGACCACTTATGTTTCTTTTTTTTAATTTAGTTTTTTTGCCAATTATTGATTGAGTTACTTGTCCTTTTTGGTTTTTTTTTTTTTTTTTTTTTTTTTTTTTTTTTTTTTTTTTTTTTTTTTTTTTTTTTTTTTTTTTTTTTTTTTTTTTGGTCTTAAATTTTTTGAGTTCTTTGTAAATTCTGGACATTAATCCCCTATAAGATAAGCAGTGGGTAAAAATTTTCTCCCATTTTGTAGGTTGTCTCTGCATGTTTTTGCTTCCTTTGCTGTGTAGTTTCATTTAAATTTGAAGCCATCCCATTTATTGATTCTTGGTTTTACTATTTTCATTTTTGGGGCTTGTTGAGTACACCAGTAGTAATATGATATAGCTTTGACCCTATGCTTTTTTATAGCAGTTTCAAGGTTTCTGATCTAATTCCTAAGTCTTTGATCCAGTTAGATTTGACTTTTGTCAAGGTGAAAGATAGGGATCTTCTTTCATTCTTCTACATATTGCTATCCAATTTTCCCATCACCATGTGTTAAAAAGGTTATCCTTTCTCCAACAAATATATTTGGTACCTTTGTCAAGTATCAGTTGGCTGTAAGTATGTGGGTTTGTCTCTGTGTCTTCTATTCTGTTCCATTGATCTCCATGCCTATTTTGATACCAATATCATGCTGTTTGTGTTACTGTGGCTCTGTAGTATGATTTCAGATCAGATATTGTGATGTCTCCTGTGTTGCTCTTCTTGCTCTATATTACTTTGGTTATTCTGGGTCTCTCATTCTTCGAGTTGAATTTAAGGATTGTTTATTCCAATTCTGTGAGGAATGGCATTGGTATTTGATGGAGGCTGCATTGAATTTGTATATTGTTCTTGGTAATATGACTGTTTTGATGATATTAATTCTGCCTATCAAAGAAGATGAGAGATCTTTCTATCTGCTAAGATCTTCAGCTTAAAAGACTCTTCTTTGTAACCAATATTCTCTTTGAAGGCCTATGCACTTTTTGCTAAGTTTGTAAAAATGTTCAGAATGGGTGCAAGTAAATTGAGATGGTCCTATTTCAAATTATTTTTCAAACAAATTTTACGTACTTTCCCACCCCAAAAAGGGCAGGTCTTAGAAATTTTAATGATGATAGAAGATTAAATATCATTCCTGAAATTATGTTTTTGCAATGATTGCAAATACTTTGGAAAGAGTATACAAATTTGGCTTTAAAATTTTTAAAAATACCTTACACGCACAAACCAAAGTACTTATCAAGTACTATTTGAAAAATAGCCAGTCATTTGATTCAAGGAATAGCTTTTGAAACCTGACTCAGGCTTTGAAAACTGAGAGCCTAGCCCCAGTCCCAAAATATTGCTGTGAGATAAATTCTAAGCCTTTATGGACTTTTCCATTTTGATCTTTTCTTTCTTCAGTATTTTGTTAAAATAAAACAGTTAAGGAAAAACTGCATAAAATGTTTATGTTTAATTGATTTCCACAAAGTACACATAATTTTAAAAACATAACCCTGTTTTATAGCAGTTTCAAGGTTTCTGATCTAATTCCTAAGTCTTTGATCCAGTTAGATTTGACTTTTGTCAAGGTGCTACCACCTCTCCAAAGAGGACTGCTGGTCTTCCATGTCATCAGAGGTAGTTTTCCCTATTTGGAATATCATATGAAAACAATCTTAAAGTATGTGTTCTTTTATATCTGTCCTTTTTTAAATTCAATATTATGTTTGTCAAAGCCATCCATGTTGAATTTATCAATGCTTAGCTCATTTTCATCACAATTTTTTAGTTATTTCACATATTTTTCATATTCATTCTAATTTTGATGCTGTTTTCAGTTTTAGAGTATTATTACAAAAGCTATTATGTACAATCCTGTGCAGGTCTTTGGTAACAATTGTTCCTCAAATTTCGTGGCTATTTACTTAAGAGTGAAATCACTCGGTCAGAGAAGAGATATATTTTGCATTATATTAGATACTGAACACTGTTATTGTACATTGGTTCCAAAATATTTGTTAAAATTTACTTTCATATTAGATTTTAGTAGCTCCAAGTCCTAGTATTCACCAAAACTTTGCATTTTGGGGTCTTTTACTTTGACTGCCATTTTATGAAATAGTAATCCCCACCACTACACTCGAAAAGTCTTTCTTGTATATGCAGTGTACATAGTATTTCTCCTATACTGACCAGTTTTTACAGTATGTGTCACTTATGTGAGGATTGGAACCTATCACCTAATGTTCAACATTGACTAAGTATCATTTTCATGTGATCCTATGAAGTCTAGCTGAGATAATACAACAAATAGCAGCAGAGGGCATTTATTAAGAACTTATCTACTTATTTACAACACTTATCAAGCCAGGTACATTTTTAAACATAACATGTGTTTTAATCTATCTGATTTTTTTTAAAAAACCTATTTTACAGACAACTAAACAGAGGCATGGAGAGATTTCATAGCTTGCCAAAGTTAAGACAGCAATTAAACAGAGTCAAATTTCTATTTAGTTATTTAATTCATTGTATATTCATTACATATAATTGATTACATAATATGCATATTGTATACTTTACATATCATATATCACTTATTATATATTGCATATTATATATTTTTAATTGATGTTTAGAGATCTCAAGTAATTTTCACCATACCAGAATTGATACAGCTAGGAACAGTGAGTCAAAGAAGTCTGACTGTATCTCCCAACCACCTGTTGCTCTGCCACCTCCTTTAGTATTTATCACACATTGCATGCACATTAAGGAAGAGTAAAGTTCTATCAAATTAGACAGTAATTCAAAAATGTACAAACCATGGTGGAAGAAGGGAAAAAAGTAATCTCTTATACTATAAACCATGGTGGAAGAAGGGAAAAAAGCAATCTCTTATACAGCATACATTGCACCCACTATGATTTAAGTCAAACATGATGGCCAATAGGTTTCCAAGCTCCAACAATTTTGCAGTTAGGATATGGAAATCTAAGTTGAAGATTTTGAATTCCTACTAAAGTTTAGAGGAAAAATTTTGACATAGTTTAGAAGAACAAGAACATTGGCACATACTCCATTAAGACACTATATTTTTCTTAAGTATAGATAACATGGTAGAGACAGACTTTCACAAATGCTAGTTTGAAAGATTTTCATAAGTCCCTGGTAGATGAGCTTAATAGTTTACTTCCCATTTAATAGATAAAGAAATTATATAGAAACATTGAATCCTTGGTCTTTTCTTACAATCTAATGATTGAATGAGAAAACAGTGACAAATCAGTTGAAAAACTTCTAATTACACTTCCGGGGAGGATAAATGATTGAGTGACTGTCCTAGAGTATTCAGAGGGTCATCCTGTCTACTAATTACCTAGGTATCCTGGTCTGTTTTTGTGGCTACACCTATTCCTGAACCTATTACACATTCTCCAACTCAAATGTGTTTCAGCTCGCAGGAAAATATGGAGAGGGTCAAATAGAACTATTTGCTACCTCCTGTACCCACAAAGGAGATGAAGTTATCCAGGAAGCAAAACTTGTCATCTGGTAGCAACTGTTCTGACAAAGGACCACTGGTGTGCAGTTGCATAATGAACTAGTGGTGTTTTCCAGTCACCCATGCATCCAGGTTCAGACATTTTATATATTTACAAACATTTTCTGTTAGTGCTTCATGTGACTTTGGATCTTGGAAGTATTACCTGATAGTTAATACAAAACACCTTCCATTGTTTGTTCAATAAATAGTCAAATATTCCAGAAGAATGCTAACAAATTTTAAGAAGGTAGCTGTTGCAAATATGAAAAAAGTTTTTTTTCTCACCACTATCTCTTACTGCTCAGTAATCCTAAGCACCAGGAGTGTAACTGAGTAATTAACTTCTGACAATGGTAAAAATTTAGGCTTGTTAAAACAAGGATTATTAATATTCTCTTGGGTTGTCACCCTGGCCTGACTTATTCAGCCATAAAGTACAATAATATATAGACCTGCAATTTTGTGACTCACATGAAGTACCCAAGGAAACAGATAGAGGGGGGAAAGAGTCAGGGATGTAGAGAGGAAGAGAGAGAAGATATGAGAGGAAGGGAAAGAGAGAGAGAGAGAAAGAGAGATGAACACAGTGTAAAAGCCTCATAAAGGGAAATGCATTAATCACACTTTAAGCAGCTGGCACTTTGAGTTTTATTTTAAAACCAATAACTGCAACAATACAATAGTGATGCCAAGATGACGTTGTATTCATAATAGACTGGCCAATAAAATTCCAGAGGTCTCAGTTCTTGATTATTTCTGATTTTTAAATTATTATTATTACAATGACCCTCCCTGGGCTTCTCTAATAGAAAAAATAATCCAAAAATATTTAATCGTGTAACTGAAATTCAGTGTCTGCATCTTTCTTGAAGGTAACATTATGGCCAAAGAATCATGGTTCATGTAGATGCACTTTTTTTAAGAAGGAAGATAAATCTGACAACTTTAAAAGAGTAACAAGCATATACTGGGAAAAGCATCAGGTTTAGCATTAAAGAGGCCTGAGTTCAAAACTGAGTTTTGCCACTAACAAACTGTGACTCTCCTTGCTGGAAGTTTCTGCATCTGTCAAATACAGACAATAATACCTACTTCATAGGGCAAACAGTCATTCATTCACAGTTATACAAACAAGTGATAGAGTATTATTTAGGTAATAACATATTATTAAGAATAAAGTATATTATAGTTGTACTGTTCCATACTTAATGCTATATCATTTCTATCATTTCCTAAAATAATATACTTAAGTGTTTTAATTGTCCAGAGCATAGTAAGAACTAAGTGAATGGTGACTGCTGTCTTTATTGTGTATTATTTATTCTAGTTTACTGGTGTTGGATGATAGGTGATGTTTTGTGAGGCAATGAATAAAGATTAAAGCTTTTCTAAAAGGTCAGACTATATATACACACAGAGAGAAAAAGAAAGGTCAAGTTGGAAGTTGATCATTTAGGGTTATATTGCTGTAAGCTCATTATTTAACACAAGGCTTTACCCCCATTTAATTTTTTTTTCTTTTTTCTTTCTCCTACTGCTGGATCAGACCATTAATACACTTAATGAGGCAAAGAAACATAGCATTATATCTGAGCAATTAAAGCCCCTTCATTCAGACAGTACTAAAAACCTTCAATTGTTGCCTTTCTTCCTGGAAGAATGACTTTATAGTTTATTGAACAAACGAGATTTTGATCTACCTAACTCTCAAAAGTCTTTACTTTTGCTTTCTCTCACCTGCTTTCCAAAATTTTGTTCAGTGGAAAATATCACAAATCAATATTATCTGGACACATCTAGACTGCGTAGTTTCTCTAAACAAATTGCTCATCTCCAAAGTGACAAACTTCTCTCACCAAGCTCAACCTTTTTCTTGCTATCAAAGTTTACCTCCCTCATCTCCTAAGTGTGAAACAAACAGGGTGGCCACTAATTCAGGGACAGCCACTAATTTTAACTGTACTACATATAGCTGCATTCATTCCTGGAAGTGAAGTTGTATCTCCTACTAGAGTCTTGTACTTTTTGGACTAGCAAATCCTCAAATTGACTAAACAAACATTATGTTTGGCATATGCACAATAAGAATTTGGAGACCATAAATTGACCCCATTTATTTCAACTTAGCTATTAACCATTTCCTTGCACTGGGAAAACATCTCTTAGGAAAATACATACAGTTCTGCATTCTCTGCCTTCAAAAGGATCTGAAAAACTGCAAAAGAGGCTCTAAGGAGTGCCACAAATTGATTACTAGTTTGGAGATAAAGTTAATGAACCTGGATTTCTTTTTTCAAATAAACAAGGTAAATGACCAATTCTGCAGTCTTTGGGTTAGGAATGTTTCAGAAAGTGGTGAGAAGTTTCTGTCTTTTCTGAGCACATAATGAGATGAAACGGTTTTAAATAGTAGAATAAAGGATTTGGTAAAGGCTGTTAAACCAGGTTGCTCTCTGAAATTACTGCTAAGTGGACTAGATTTGTTTTGTCTGGAGGACTTGAGCATATGTTTGTGCTCTGTTACTTCTCAGGTCACTTTTTAATCCAGTGAATACAGTATGAATTAATGTAGGGAAGAATAAGAACAATAAGAAAAGAGGAAAAACAAAGAGGAGGTAAAAAGAAGAAAGATGGAAGGGATGAGAAGAGAAACAGACTTAAGAATTCTAGGCATCTAAAAACAATGCCTGCTGCTTTTTGCAGCAGGATGAAAGGTAGCAAAAACACATAGACCCTGAACCCTCCCTCCAATCCATTTGCCAAAGCCATATGGTCATCAGTGAGCAAGGTGTTTTAGACATCCTAACCCAATCCATTTATAACAAATGCTTCAGATCTCCAAAAGAGCAAGCAGCCCAACTCACTGTGATATAAAACACCCCACACTAACAAGAAAATGAAACTCACTGTCACTGCTTAGGTTGATAAGAGCTTGTGGCACAGAAAATTATATGAATATTAAAAAACACACACACAAGCAGCATGTTTACACACTTGTCTGTTAATAACAATTCTAAACAGAAGATCTGCTTGTAGAAAGCCGAAGTGCCTGAAATTACCAATCAAAAAGCAACATCATTGAAACCTCTCTCTGCTACAGATAAACAAACAATTCAATACCAGTTTCATAATGACCACATATTTTCAGCCACAGCAGGTTGCTGCCTAGTCCCTGCAGGAAAATGACAAATGAATGCTGTTTAATATTTTGCTTGAACAGTTTTTTCTTTCAGAAAACTATTTGCAATACGATAATGAGAAGAGCATAGCTGCAGAGAGTAGCATTTTGTAAGGATGACTACCTTTCTAGGGCGTATCATCTGATACACACTTTGTTTATCCAGAGTGAATTCAGTGGTTAAAATGATTAATTGGTCCCATTTTGTGTTACTCATACTAGCTCTAGCAAAGGAGGTGATTGCTATTTTTTCTTAGTGACTCATACAAAGATGCCAGCAGTTCACAGGCAATAACAAAATGACATTTCTAAATTTAGCAGTTCATAAATCTTATAACATGCCAGCCACATCCATTGCCCCTTCCCCGCCCTCCTCTCTCAGTACTTGCTCAAAATTTCAAAAGACTTAAATGTGTTTGGAGACAAGACAGACTTCCTCAGGGCACGTCTATCTGTTCCTTCCTCAGTACCTACCAACACCACTGTACCCTTTGGTAGGGGCAACGTGTATATTTCTCAAGCAATAGCTTTTATTATCCCATTAAGATGCTAAATTTGTCTGGTAAAAACACACAGAAAATGTGCAAGTTTCCACAGGAATTCAATTCAATGAATTATTTTCAAGGGGCACTGTGGAAACTAGCAAATTTCCTTCAGCCTTCCTATGTTATCTATTCTGTGACATGAAATATGCAGGACTTGCACAGCCTCAGGAAATGAAAAATTTTTGCCTTTATCATTTTCTGTGGTTTATATGAGGCACTTACTAAATGTATCATGCCCTCTTTATGTCCTTTGCCTATCGTTTTGAGACTTCAGGGTCAACTACTGACCTCGAGAAAATTCGCAAACATGACTCTAACAGGTAGTCTGCAACAAAGAGACACAGAGCTAATAAACCGAAAATCCACAAGGCTGAAAAGAGAGATTACTGAGCAAAATGACAAGCAGGTATTGTTTCAAAAACCAATTGATAAATTTTAATCCTTCTCTCTCCCCCAACCTCCTCACTATGGAAATCTTCCCATCAGAGAATGAAGGTGCTGCTGCAGTGCCTTTGAACTACTTAAAATGACCTAGTAAAAATAGTAAGTGAGCAATGACATTTTTACTACTTTATTTTTCTTCACATCTCCTGCTTCAAGTCAACAAAAATGATACAATTATCATTTAAAATAAATACAATTAGCATGTGCTAGATGATTCTATCAAAAGCTCGCAATCAACAAAAAATCTCTTAACAAAATATTTGCTTCTCAAGGGGTAAGTTGAGGAGTAGAAATTTACATACTATAGGAAGCATTAGCTTTATTTAACATGGGGGTGAATGTTTGGGGACCATACAGGAAGTGTGGAAATTTTCAAACAACTCTTCCTCACTCTCAGTTCCTGTGTTTAGTATTCTGCTTCCACTATTATTTTCAACTTACTTAATTGTGATTTCTTCTCACTGAAACACCGTATTGTTGCAATTTATGGAATGCAATGAGCAGGATTAATTTTCTTCAGTAGTAATGATGTTCATTGCACTAATAAACAATTAATTTAGAACAAATAAATAATCCAAACTATGAGAAACAAGCTCAACCTGCCCAAACCCAAAGAATGACTGAGAGTCACAGGTACAGCAGAACGGAGACTTTAAGGGCAGCTATGGTGTCTGAGTGATCAGGCACATGCAGAATGGTTACAATCATTATTTGTCCTCCAGTAACCAAGATTCCCCCAGGTTCCTTTTTGAGACTGAGTACTGTGGGTGCACAATCTTCCCCGGTGTCACCTAGGTTTTACTGTATCCTATTGAATTATTTAAAGAAATGCACCTATAGTTGTCTTCACCTCCTTTTTTTCTCTTGTGGTAGGAAGGTCTTCCCGGTATGAGTACATTTTGACACATAGGCAGCTTTTACTTCCTCATTTTATTCTCCTTGGTCCCCCAACTATATACCCTTTCAGAATCTTGTTTGTTCAATGACTAATAGATCATGATCATCTAACCCTTGCTCAGTATCTTTTTTTTTCTTTTTTAAGAGAGAGGGACAGTGAGAGAGACAGAGAAAGAGAGAAACAACTTTACTTAGTTTCTCACATGGTCTTAGTTGCTCCAACACTTAGCTGTGTACGTGGTCCTGGGGTTTGAACCCAGGTCCTCATGCTTGCCAGGCAAGCGCCTAAACCGCTGAGCCACTGCTCTAGCCCCCTTGCTCAGTATCTTGTTTCCTTATTTGTTCTTTTATTCTGGAGAAAGGCCATTATCATTATTTCTACCAACCCTAAAGAGAGAAATTATTCTGGTAAAAAATGTAAATATCTAAGATATCAATTTTGTGTTTATGAAAGTAACCACATTATGCAAAACCTTCATGTCTCCTATTAATACATCACACATCTCCATTGGTAGAACGTGTGTTCAAGACAATAACTTCTCAATTACTCCCTCTGTTTGGCTCTGTTTATTTTACATCATATAGAATGTTTTGTATTTTGGAGCAACTGAACTGAACAAGTTCTAACTTTGATTATCTGTGATAATTTTAATTTCAGTAGTGCAGGCTATGACATATTATGCCTGATGACTGACCCAGTTAAGTATCTCTATTGGAAATATGTAAATTACAGTAAATCCAATGAACACCTTTACCTAGTCATCAGTAAGGCATCTGAAAAAGTGGATATATAATAAAATAAAGGCACCTGAGTCAGGAGCCCCTATAATTTAAGAAAATACTCAACTTTCCAATTGAGTACAATGTAATATTCATTCCTCAACTGAGAAACAATGAAGTCATATCCTATTTCTACAAAAATTAGGGTGATTTTCAGGCTGAAGATACCTCCATGTATTTTTGAAGGTAAAATGTAGAGAAGGACAAGTCTAAAGACTTCGTTAAGATGATCACTTTGCTGAAAATCTGCTACTGAGTTTATGCTAAAAATTAATGTTACCATTAGTTCGCCAATGTTCTTTCTTTGTTCTTATAATTTAGAGGTAAAAGCAATTTTGACTTAGAGTTTTCAGTGTTGTAAAAGTACATCTCAAAATGTACTCATATGCACGATTTTTAAGGATTTTAGTTATAGATGAATCATTAAAATGTAGAAACTATGAATTTGATTCCTTTACAACAATTCTTACCCATTCCTGATCTCAAAGCAATTTACCAAACAACGGGTTGGATGCTAACAGTGCAGTGACGGTGCAATTCTGTTTTGTTTTAGTTTGTTTCTGTTTATAGTGTGTGATGGTTCCTGCTGTGAAATAGTAATTTGGCTTTTCATTAACTAGTAACAAAAAAATCCCTCCTACTTCCCACCCTTTCATTCTCCCTGAGAGAAGAAATTGTTAGTCGGATGCTGGAGATATCCAAGACTATTAGTGAAAAAAAACAACCATGTGGTCTATTTGTCAATACAGGACTTTAAAGGGAGGTTAAAATTTTATTTAAGAGTGCTCTAATTAGAAGTGATCTAAATATTAAGTGTTAAATCCAGATATCATGTAATGTTACACAACCTAATACATTTTTTAGAGATGTTTTGGGAAGGGGAAGGGAGGGATAAGGGTGGGTAATTGGGGGGGCACTCTTGGGGGTAAATCCAATTTTCAAAATCCATATACATTATATATTATTTTGTTAAAATGTGTATGATTGTTCAACAAATAAATTTCTCAATTAAAAAAAAAAGAGTGCTCTATTTAGGGATGTAATCCATCAGCTAAGTAAGTGTGAGGTGGGAGAGGAAGCACTGACTCAGGACACAGGTGTTGATGGAAAGCCCATGTCAATGAAAACAATGATATGACAAACTAGGCTACATTGATTAAGTTGGGCTATTTTCAAAACTAACTTCAGTAAATTCAGGGAAGCAAAAAAAAACTAAGCTGTCAGTCCAATTCTACCCCATGTCCCCAGATATCACACTTGGCTCCAGAATTCTAGGAAAAGCAGATGCTCACTCTGCCCCGATACAAAGTCACTATTTACTGGCATCAGTGCAATTTATTTAGGCTACTTCAATCCCTTTGGATTCAAAGCTTTCAAAATAACCAGGGAAATAGACAGACATGGCTTGTCATAACCAAACTTCTCAATAAATGGAAAGGCAAAATGCCTTCCACCTAAGCAGATGTTGCAAAGCAAATGTGTGAAACCAGTGTAATTTTGTTTTCCCTTTTTTATTTCCCATGGTAGATCCTCCTATGTCACAGAAATTCTACACCTGCATAGTTAAAAAAAAAAAATGGGGCCTTTGATCTACTGTAGTTATAATACACATCACAGAATTTTCTTCCTTTTGAATAAGTTACAGCCATTTCTTTAAAAATGTGAAATCTGAGATAATTTAAAAGCAGGTCAAGGAACTATCCAAACCCTAATCCCTTTCCTTTATAAGAAATGGGGTCAACCAATCTCTCATTAAATTAACCATAAAGAAGCAAGAAAAAAATGAACATTCACAAAACTGAAAAAGATACCTTGAGTCAACCCCTTGCCAGTATCTGGGTAGCTGAATGAGAAATTATTTCAGTCTATCCCTGCTTTGCATTGTTAAAGAGATTACCTAGTAGGATTAGGGAAGAAGCTAAATGATATTATTGCTTACCAATTAAAAAATAAACTAGAGCCAAAAGAGAATTTAGAAATATCCTAGAGCAACATCTTGGTCTCATAAGCAAAGTGAGAGAGAGTTGAGTTAGTGATCTGCTTATAGGCTAACATTTATTTAGAAACAGAGGTCAGAGTGGAAAGAGCAAGGACTGTGGAATCAGATAAAAATAACTCTCCCTTAAAAAACACTATTTAAACTCAAGCATAAATTCTAATTCAAGTCTGAAGAGTTATAGGATAAAATGGGATAATGCAGTGCCCCAATGAAGTTGTTAAAAAGATAAATCTGCCTTCTTCAAATTAAAATATAAAAAAAAGATCACAACAAAAAAGGTGATGTTATCTCCTCAATTAGAAGGAATGGATCAGACTTACCATTCTAAAGAATGGGAACCCTTCTCTAATTCTAGCTTTGTCAGCCCAAAGGCATGGAAACTTTTTACCAAAGATGTAGACAAATATCCACAGTCAGCCATTCATGCATTTACCTGAAAAAGTGGCAGATTGTAAGAATGATCTAAAGATTTGATACCCTGGACAAAGAAACGTGTGTAGAAATGGACATGGTAGGTCTTCAAAGCCTAAGGCATGAAGCATTAAAATCTTACAACCAACCCCTCCTACTCTGTTGTATGCCAAACTTCTACTGATGTAACCTCCAATGATTATTTTATTACCAAAAAACCCCAGTTAGCTAATATATTTTTGCATTATTTCAATGGGAACTTATTAGTGTCAGTTGGCATCTGTGAATCTGATTAAATTAGGAACCTTGATGAAACCTCCTTTTAGAGCCTGCACGAGTAAAAGACACCCCTTGACTGTAAATGTACAACACTCAAGGACAAGCTATGTCTCCATAGCCAGCTAGCATTTTCTAGGTGACTCCACTATGTGTTTTCATGTACCATGACTATTTGTAACTTCTACAATAACCACTTTACAAAATCGCTTTGGAATTATTTAGCATAAATTATATTTAAAGCATTTAGTGCAAAGCCTTAGAACAATAGAAGTCTTAATAAATATTCCTGCCCTTTATGTTTTCCATCCAGGATATTTTGTTCCCCAAGGAAGGAGAACAGAGACTTATCTAAAAAGAAGAAGACCTCCCAGAGGAGGTGATAATTTCAATTTTATAATAAAGAGCAAAAAGCCCTACAAAGAAGCATTTAGGACAAGAAAAAGAAAATAAATGAATAAAGAAAGGATAATATAAGCAAAGAACAGAAGATGAAAAATAGCACAGTACACTCAGAATTTAAAGTTATTCAGGGTGATTTGATATTTGGGAATGTACCCTGAGTGAACAGAGAGCCATTACATGGTTTTGAAGTAGCAGAGTAACAGTAAGTTTTCCTTTGACAACAAACACTCTGGCTGCAGTCTGGACGCTTGAATGCAAAGAAATAATGTTTGAGACAAAGATACCATGTTCATTTGTTGTGCAATTAAAATAGGAATTAATGAATTAAAACAGACTCATGTAAAAAGGTATATAAACTGATTTAATAAATATTTCATTTATAAGTTCTATAGCATTTGGTAGCTTTCTGTTTGAGACTGAAGATAGAACAATTCAAGGCTCATGGTTTTAAATTGTAATTGATGGGGCAGGTTTGGCATTTGCTGAGGTCAGGAGCAGAACAAAAGCATTGGAAATAGAAGTGAAAGAAGAGTATAGATGAGTGGTCAATGGTATGTTGTGTTGGAGACCAAATCAATAGGTGCTTGGATTTATGAGGAGACAACTTTTCAAGTTGAAGATAAAGACTTTTTAGTTGTCAGGAAATAGCAATATGCAAGCAGGAACTATATTTAGTATTTGACTTAGTGGGCCTATATAGAATGGTGAGACCACTTCTTCATCTCTTTTAACTTCTCCAAAATTGTTTATTTTCAAAAGGCATTTCTATGATCATAGGAAAGAATATAAAAATATGAGCTTCCTCTACCTGTTTTCATTGAAGTGCCACTGGCAAATTATGTGGCATCATCAGTGTAATAATTTCATTCATACAGGTAAGGAAGTCTACTTAAATCCACTTGAGGTAAGAAATAATTTAAGGGGCTAGAGTGGTTGCTCAGTGGTTACGGTGCTTGCCTGGCATGTGCGAGGACACAGGTTCAAACCCCAGCATCACATATACAACAGTGTTGGAGCAACAAAAGCTGCATGAAAATCTAAATGAAACTGATTCTTTCTTTCTCTCTGTCTCACTGTCCCTCTCTTAAAAAGAACAAGAAGAAAAGAAAGCATTTAAATTAACAATGGCATATGTAGTAGGCAGAATAATGTTCCCCTTACCCCTAAAATATCAAATTCTCATCCCTGAAACGTGGGAATACACTATCTTACTTGATCAAAGGGACTTTGCAGATGTGGTTAAAGTTAGGAACTTTTAATGAGGAGATTTTTGTATATCATCCAGGTCAGCCCCCTATAATCACATAACTTCTTAAAAGTAGAGAATCTTTCTTGGCTGTGGTCAGAGAGATATAATGGCAACTAAAGGAGGGTCAGAGGGATGGCAAGAGGACTCAACCCATGGTTTCTCTCTTGGAAGGAAGAAAACAGGGTCCCAGGAAGCCCCGTGTAGAAGCTGGAAAAGCCAAAGATGTAGAGACTTGCTAGAACCTCCAGAAAGAAACACAACCTAGAGGACCTGCTAATCTTAACTCTATAAGACCCGTGTCAGCTTCTAATATACAAAAATCCAAAGGTAATAAATATATATTGCTTGGTAAACTTTCATGCAAGCAACAGGACACAGATACAGCATATTAGTGGCAGTATCACATAGTAAAAACTATATGGTTTTGTAGGTTAAAAAATTCACTTTTAGAATACTTCTTCCCTAAATTTATTTTATAGACAAACCCACATTCACCAAAGGAAATGTGCTTACGATCCCAACCCATTTATAAAGTACTCCATGACTCTTGCACAAAATACAATTAATTCATTCCTTATACTTTTGTGTTTTGAATATATTCCACACAGCATATATTTACAATTTTTACCTGTCTTAACTTTTAAGATTACTACCATGAGTATAGGTACTTTAATTTTTTCCCAATATTCTAGAAAATTTTCCATTAGATAACTTGTGCCTAATAAGTGCTTTTGAATATAATTACATAAATTGGGAGAGCTTGAACAAGTCAATCTCTCAGACCTCCATTTCCTCTTCTGTAGATAATGAAAATGACATCCTTGTCTATTTAATAGATGAAATGAGACAATATATGTGAAAATATTAGTGAAAAGAAAAGCACTGAATGAAGTTCATTATTTTAAAAAATTTATATAGCCATTGGCATCCATGAAGATTCAATATTTATATCACTGACAATAACCTTAGACAAATTCTCAATAACTGTTTAACAGTACCAAAGAAATAAAAAATTATGTGATCATGGGAATTTTAAAGGTACAATATAAGAACAATGCTGGGAACTGATTTTTCCCAGCAATATATTTTTCATGCATAAAAATTTGGATCCAATGAAAAAAATAATTCTAAAGGGCTTTTTAATACAAAGTTAGTACAAAAGAATAACATATCCCTAATGGTATAGAAATAATCTTTAAAAAGAGTAAATGACTTATTGTAGACAATTCCAAAGATCAATGCAGACCAGGGAATACTGTGCTATTAATTCAAGCACTATTATTAATGTTGATTTTTATAACTAGTTTCTACCCACCACTCAAGAAATAAGCTATTCTCTTTAACTTCCTCTTTTTCATTTTTCACATCAATGGATTCCAGAAGACAGAATTTTTGGGTGCATTGTTAAAAAAAAACTATTTTGTCCACTTCACTTTTTAGTGAATATTGTACCACATTTATTATTTTCAACTGCTGTCATCATCCAATTGCTTAAGGTATATTCCTTTCCATTCTCGCCCTCCATCACATTTAAAAACCCACTTATCTCAGAGCAACAATCTTTCATTTTCTTTTACTCTATATTCTTCATGAGGCATATTTCCATCAGTAGTAATGTTTTTATGTTATTGTTATCTTCAGACTATAAAAATGAAATTATGTGCCAATGAAGCAAACTTATCTGTCTGCACATCAAAGTTAATGGCTTTTAGAATTCCATGCGTTTCAATCAGATAGTTTTGTAGCTAACATTAAGTTGGTTTTTTGGATAGTTGACTTAGAAAGTCACTTATTCAATGTGACATTGCCAATTCAAATGGAAAACTAAGTGATAATTATCAATTATCAATAACTGCCTATGAAGAAACTTTAATTACACAAAGGGTCTTAATCTTCTTCCATATGTAGGTACACTTAATGAAAGTTATAAAATGTAATTATTTCATAGTGGCTATTAGTTTTCCAAAAGACATTAATGCTTGAAAATATTACAGATATAAATAGAAAAATGTGTATTTTTTATTTTCCAAAGCATCCACACTTTAGCATTCATAATTAATTTTTAAAAAAATAGAATTTGAGATAATACAGCTTCTGTCTGTTGAAAAACTTTTACTTTTTACTTCAATGATGTTAATGATAATCATCTCCCCTCTTGTCAAAAAATTCATGGAAATTATATAGTTAGTTTTCACCATATTTCTCAAGTGGATTTTTGGAAGTAGGCCATCAGAATTTGTTGCTTCTTCATAAAGTCATGGGCTAATCTCTTCTTTGTAATCAAAACTGCAAAAACACAGGTGTTTATGCAATTAATGACCTGTGCTAGAAAACAATAAAAGCTAGATAGATAATCAAAATTAATCTATAGGAAATCTAATTAGATAAATACTACTTTAAATAAATGGACTTAGACAAAATGGTGATTCATTGATTTTGACAGTAGACTAAATTATGGAATAATATAGAGAAGATTTATCAGAGACTAAAAGGAAAAAGTACAAAATAGCCAAAACATATTTTACCTTTGCTCAAATTCAGTAGATTTAAGAATCAATATAATTTACATGAGGTCTCCAATATCTCTCCCTCCTTTTCCATCATCTCTCCTCCTTCTCTCTTTCTTTGCCTCCTATTTCTTCACAGCATATTTTACAACAGAAAATTTTATGACTCTAGTCAAACTTCATATTTAGGACTTTTCCATAAGTGGTTGAATGAGATAAGATTTAAGATTATTATATTTATTGATAATTATTTTTTAAATTTGTTAAAGCAAAAGCTCAATAAGAAAGTGACTTTTTTCTTTTTTAGGTTATTTTGTTTTTCTTTATATGCTCTACAGTGCTATTGATCTATATTTTCTCATTTCTTTCATTTTAAAGCAAAAGCTTAACATTATTAAATATAAAAATGGCTGTTTCCATTGAAAGTTTCTATTGAGGTATATGAGGACAGAACCTGCAGATAAAGTACCAGCAAGGACAGGAAGTGGAACATTTGTAAGAGTACCTGTGAAAAAGAATGAAGAAGCCCCAGTGAAGAGAACTGTATGGAAGCAGAGTTGGAGTGATCTCATAAAATACCTTACAGCTAGATGAGTGACTGGGAAAATAAAGTAAGATGAAGATGTGGACTAAGATTCAAGATGTATGTGAAAAAAGAAAGAAAAATAGAAGAAAAGAGAACCTAAAAGGTAAACAAAAACTAAATCACTAGAGAAAATTATTAATGATTCTAAGTTAGATGAGGTAAGAAGGAATAGGGGATTGTGGTGGATAACAACAATAATTGTTATTTGGAGCCAAATTCACAATGTGCTATAAATTAGCTATCCTAATTCCCAGATAGAACTGAGCCTTATGTGGTCCATTTGAGTAAAAGGTTTATTTTCCTGCTCGCTACCATCTGAACTCAGATGCTAGACTGCATTTGTTATTCTATCCTCCCACTGGAGGTTAGTAATACCTGAAAAGGATCTTTGCCTTCAGCCTTGAAAATCAATTCAGGAAAATATTATTCAGAGTAGTTGGAGCTATATTTTGGCAGGAGTATATACAGTTAACCAAAAATTTAACATATAGTGAGTTAGGACCATTGGAATAACAGTTCACCCCTAGTGATATAAGAAGTATCCTGAACAAAGAAAACTTTGGCTGTTGTTCTAATGGAGACTGAAGCTACTTTGTGGGCACAATAAAGATAGAAAAAGTATAACTCTGAGGTCAAAATTCATTTGTTTAGTACAGTATTTAGATACATACACATAGTCCATATGTGTAGATACATATATCATTGGAAATTGAAAATATATGCAGTGTCACTCAATTATTTGTTTTAATCTTGCCAGGATAGGATAAAGAATCATTTTTGCCATTGTCCTATTCAAACGATTTTTCATCTCATAGATTTGCAGTATTTATGAAGCTGCTTCAATGATCCATATAGTTCCAATTGGCATTACAGTTATTGCTTCCTTATTATCACAGCTTATATACATAATCTTTAGTGTCTCTGCCATGATTTTGATCATTCAGACTTTCACTTGGTCAATTGCATATCTGATACATTAACTACATTTATTCATAATTTTCAACTATTCAAATCTAGACAAAACTAGTATTCAAGAAAACACATATTGTTAAAAGTATTCTCAGAAAATATTATCTATGTATTTCCCAGAAATAATTGTCTTCTTAGTGTTGAAAATCTCACTGTGTTTTCCTTGAAATAATCGAAATGGATTTGTAGATCATACTGTTCTTTGGAAAATAAAAATAACAATTATCTGATTTAATAAAATTCCCCAAAATGAGAAGATGCATCTCCACTGTGGAGCCATCATTAATTCACTATTATTTATTATTTTATCATATAAAGTCTTTCCAGTTCCTTCCATGACAATTATGAATATGAGTGCTGAAAATAGAAAGCCCTGAGCATAACTAGGGACTTGCCACATAGTAGCTGTGTCAACCTAGGTAGATTATCAAATTATATAATCTCAGAAACTCGTGTGTTCATAGGAACAAACATTTTGTGAACAATGCTTAGTACAGTTTATTATATACTGAGTCCTCAAGAAATTATTGAGTATCTTATTTTTTGTTCTCCTTAATAGATAATGTCCATCAATTATGTATCTATATATATATATATAAACACAGAAAGTTATCAGTAGCATACAAAGCTAGTGAAGTAGTAACATCATATACCACTGATCCATAACCAAACACAAATTTGAAGTAAAATAAAATCCCTATTGAAATTTACATAAAATATGACTTACTCCAAAATGAAGAAAGTATAAGAGAGTATAAACCATGACAAGCCAGATGTAACTAGAGGATTGCCAATTATTAGCTCCGTAAGTGTTTAGGAGGATTTGGTTCTCTCCTCAGAGTGACAGCAGGTACTATTTGACTATGTCAGCATTTTGCGAATTTTGTAGCTTGTAGGGGTCAATAACATTGTGATCTGAATAAACTGATAGTTAGTGGGTTTAGGGACTTTTTGGAAATTCCAAGAGAGAAATATTAGCAAATGGTTCCAGTCATTATGGATTACTTCCATTTCTTTTGATTTTTTTCACTAATTTCTCAAATCAAAGATGAAATAATTAAGAAAACTGAATAACTGCTGTTAAAATGATGTTATAAAACAATTACAAACCTTTATAAATGAGTTTATTATAATTTTACTATGACATTAAGAAAGTAGAATGGGGAAGATGGCATCCCCCCCCACCTACAGTGATTCCAAGAGCTCCTGAGAATCACCTCACGCTGCAGGAGAGCACTCGGATTCCCAGGGTAGGACAAAGCTCCCAGTGTGGGGGAACATTACCCACCGCGAATTTTTTAACTCCAAAGGAATAATGTGGTCCATTAGCGAATATAAAGGAGATTTTAGTGGAGCCCGCAGCAACCTGACCCACACCCAAGGGCAGGGGAGCTACTCAGGAGGGGAGGAAATGGAGCAAGTTTCCTAACCAAAACCCTAACCCGGCCGGCTGCGAACTCCCTGATCTGAATGCTCTTAATTTACATGATCTTGTATAAACTGCTGGGAATTAATTGATCACATTAGCGAAATTACAGCTGTTTGCACGCAAGCCGCAGCGTCCAGCCCCCCCCCCCCATTGTGACCTTTCCCTGAGGGCTGAGCGGGTTGCTTAGCAAAAAAACAGTCTTGGTGTCTTACCTGCCACGGTCAGAAAACCAGAATCTATCGCCCCGAGATTGGGCCCTTTCCCAAAGGGACTGTGTGGTGCTGGGAGTTGCCTCTCCACCGCTGGTCACTGCCCACAGAGCCAGGGAAGGAGAGGTTTTGGCACAAGATCTTTAACTCAATCACAGCAGACAATAAATCTCCACCTGTGCCCACTGTTTACAAGAGTTGATTTTAAAGTCCTTTAACATAAGTGCTCACACCAGCCTGCAAGAGTGGGGCGGGTCACTCAGCAGCGACTGGGGGCCTCAGTCCCCATGATCAGAAAGAGAAGTTACTGACCCCCCACCAACTAGCCATCTGCCCTGAGGGCTGTATGGAACTGTGAATCCCCTTCGCAAACTTCTTGATTGGTGACCTTCTGCCCGCCCTCTACACGCCCAAATAGGAAGAGCCTGTGAACAGAGCTTGCTGTAGCAGGGCACAGCATTCTCAAGGGGATCTCCTGCTTCAGCCTCTGTTTGACATATCTGCCTCAAAAAACTTTGAATATATAGGGCAGCGTGGGCTTCCCCTTAACATCTGAGCCCTGTGCATAGCCAAGGCTATGTAGGCCTTGACCTCTTCAGGTGGGCGCCCCCTAGTGCTTGCAACTGAGAACCACATAAGCACTGGCACAATCTGAACCATCTTTCGCGTGTTTCAGTCAACCCCACAGAGCAGCTCTTGGGACTTCTGAAGATCACAAGACACACAGAGAGGGTCACCAGGGATCCTGAGGAAGTGAGTTTCAGGCTGGCCACTCTCCTTGGATCAGTCAGAGACCCACACATCTACACTAGGATCAACTAGATTGTCTACAAATTCTGAGCCCCAGGCCCAATAAATTCTAGAGTGTGGATAGGCAGAAACCAATCATCTCAGGAATACAGCCCAGGGGGAGCTGAATACCGCTTTGCAAAAGAAAATTTTGAGGAGATCCTCTAAGAAAAACCAGGTCACCGGACTTAACCAATCTGCTTCTCCCCCAACAAGCTCAACTGTGAAGAATCCCCAGCTAGATGACAGATATCAACACATCACCCCTTGGTACATACTCGTTGACCTAGGGACCAGAAACATTCATAACTTTACCAACTAGTTTTGCTTTTTGTTTACCTCTTTTTTTTTCTTCTTCTTTTTCTTTTTTTAAAAAACGGGGACCTGGCTGGAATATAATATTTTTAAAATTTTAACATTAGAATGGGTTTTTTTCCCTTTCTTGCTTTATGATTAATAATGAATTTGGTGTTGGTTGATGTAAATATTTATCGATGTGCATGTATTGGTGATTGGGTCCTACATTCTCTATGTCTTCTTGACCTCTACTGCTATACCTGTAACATTGGGCTCCAATCAGGAAAACATTTCATGATAGCAAAACAGCCTCAGCCTCTGCTGAGTGAAGATAATCACGCCCCATACTAACCTCTTCTTCCCCTGTACTCTGGTAATCCCTTAATACAAGCATTTTTTCTCTCATCCTCACCCAAAGTCTTTACCCTACCCACACCCCAGTTCTATGTTTTCCTTGGTACTAATAGAATAACCTACTGCCCCCTAATCCCTTGTTCCTCTTTACTTTAAGGCAGGTATGATTTTATACCTCCCCAATTCATCTCCTTGACTTCCTAGTCATTCCTTCTCCCCACTTTCAGAGAGACCCTACTATCTGAAGAAATAGACATGCCTCAAAACGGGTACTGGCTTGCTATCATAATATATTGTGAGAGCTCTCTCAAAGAAACCCATCACAACAAAGCAAAGCCATAAGAATCTCAAATTATTTCACCAAGAGTAACAAGCCTGAAGTACAAGACACGCTCTCTGACTCAGAAAATGAGGAAAAGTGGAAATAACTTTCCTCCTCAACCCCACAGCTCTCCACCCAAGGATCCCAGAGCCAGGGCCCTAGGTGAAAACCAAAGACATTATATTAACATTATGATTAGTAATGCAATCAAAGAGTTGTGAGATGAATTAAGGAAAGAGATCAGAGAACAATTTCAAGAGATCAGAGACAACTTCTACGGGGAAATAAGGGAACAATTCCATTAGATGAAAGATCACCTATATAAAGAAATACACATTCTGAAAAGAGATGTAGCAGAGCTATTAGGATTGAAAAACATGGTTAACCAATTCAAATCTTCACTAGAAGATACCAACACCAGAGTATACTCCACTGCAAATAGAAATTCAGCTCTTGTTGAATGAGTATCGGACAATGAGGATAGGCTAAACAATGTAGAATTCAAAGAAGTTAAACAAGATAAACAGCTTATATTACATAATCAGAACTTCCAAGTAATATTTGATGAGATGAGGCATAATAATCTGAGAACCACTGGCCTGGAGGAAAACTCCGAACAGCAAACAAGAGGCTTAAAGAACCTTTTAAGCGAAATCATAAGTGAGAACTTCCCTCATTTTACTATTCATCAGGGATATCACATCCAAGATGCTTATAGAACATCAAGTAGACCTAATCAATTGAGAAACTCACCAAGACATCATTTACAAAATGAATAACAGAGAAATTAAAGAGCAAACCCTAAAAGCTGCTAGAGAAAAGCCCCAAATCACATTCACAGGCAAACCAATTGGGATCACTATGAATTTTTTAGAGCAATGAAGGCCAGAAGAGCTTGGAACAATATCTTTCAAGTGTTAAAAAATAACAACTTCCACCCAAAGATAATATACCCTGCAAAACTCAGCTTCAAATGTGATGGGGAAATTAAATACTTCAACGATAAACTCAAGCTAGCAAGATACATGAACACAAATCCTGCACTACAGAGCATTCTCAAAGCTGTGCTCCATTCAGAAGAAAATGCTAATGATACCTAAATCCTTAAACAAGGGTGAGTCAATAATCATATTATACACAAACTGACTTCCAAGATGACTCAAAACTCTGTAATTGATACAAAGTCAGAGACTCAGCCTCCCATATCTATTCTAACTTTGAATGTGAATGGTCTCAATGCCCCAATTAAAAGACACAGACTGACCCACTAAATCAAAAAACAAAATTCAACAATATGTTGCCTGCAACAGACCCATTTGACACTCAAAAATAGACACAGGCTGAAAGTGAAAGGATGGCAAAATGTCTACCAGGCCTGTGACCCAAAAAAACAAGCTGGCGTGGCAATTCTAATTTCTGATAAAATCAATTTTCAACTAAAACTAGTCAGAAAGGACAAAGAGGGTCACTTTATCATACTAAAAGGGACAGTCCATCAAGAAAATATAACAATAATTAACATTTATGCCCCCAATTACAACCCCCCCAAATATATGAAAAAACACTTAAGGACATCCTCTCATAGATCTCAACACAATAATTCTGGGGGACTTCAAAACACCACTGTCAACTCTAGACAGATCATCAAAACAAAAAATCAATAAAGACATCTCCAGTCAGAACAACTCTATTAAGCAATCGGGCTTAACAGACATCTACAGAATATTCTTATTTCTTCTCAGTGGCTCATGGATCCTTCTCTAAAATATATCACATCCTAGTTCACTGGGATATTCTTGACAAATATTAAAAAGTGGATATAATCCCATATATTCTGTCAGATCGTAATGCGATGATCATAGCAATCTACAACAGAAGAAACAACAGAAACTACTCAAATACTTGGAAATTGAATAATTACCTCTTAAATGAAGGAAAGGTAAAAGAGGAAATGAGAGCAGAAATTAAGAAGTTCTTGGAATTGAATGAGAATGAGGAAACAACATACCAAATTGTCTGGGACAGTATGAAGGCATTCTTAAGAGGTAAATTTATAGCACTGAGTGCATACATCAAAAATCTAGAAAAAGATCAGATAAATAGCCTTATGCTCCACTCAAAGGACTACAAAAGGAGGAACAGTCCAACCCCAAAGCTAACAAAAGACAGGAAATTACCAAAATCAGAGCTGAAATAAATGAAACTGAGAACAAAAAAACTATACAAACTATTTACAAAACAAAGAGTTGGTTCTTTGAAAAAATAAACAAAATCGACAGACCACTTGACAACCTCACCAAAAGAAAGAAAGAAATGAAGCAAATCAACAAAATCAAAGACAAAAATGGGGATATCACCATGGAGTCATCCAAGATACAGAAGACTATCAGAACCTATTTTGAAAATTTATACTCTGCCAAGTTTGATAACCTGGAGGGCATGGACAGGTTCTTGGACACATATGACATCCCCTCTTTAACACAGGAGGACATTGAAAATCTAAACTAACCTCTCACAGTTAGCGAAATTGAAGCAGCAATCAAAGTTATCCCAAAAAAGAAAAGCCCAGTTCCAGATGGTTATACGGCAGAATTCTACCAAACCTTCACAGAAGAACTAACACCGATTCTCTACAAGCTCTTCCAGGAAATTGATAGAGTAGGATCACTTCCAAACACTTTTTTTTTAAAGGAAAGAGGGACAGTGAGAGAGACAGAGAAAGAAACAACTTTATTTAGTTTTTCACATGGCTTTAGTTGCTCCAACACTTAATTGTGTAAGTGGTGCTGGGGTTTGAACCTGGGTCTTTGTGCTTGCCAGGCAAGCATTGAAACTGCTGAGCCACTGCTCCAGCCCCCTCGCAAACACTTTTTATGAAGCAAATATTTCACTGATTCCAAAACCCAACATAGACATGTTAAGAAAAGAAAACTACAGACCAATTTCACTGATGAACATCGATGCAAAAATCCTTAATAAAAGTTTAGCTAATTGAATTCAAAAGCACATTAAAAAGATAATACATTATGATCAAGTGGGCTTCATTCCAGGAAAGCAAGGCTGGTTCAACATATGCAAATCAATAAATGTGATTCACCACATAAGCAGAATGAAAAACAAAAATCATAAAAATCATCTCAATTGATGTAGAGAAGGCATTTGATAAAATTCAACACCACTTTATGCTCAAAACTCTGAAAAGATAGGGATCAAGGGAAGATACTTTAACTATGTCAAATCCATTTACGACAGACCCATAGCCAACATTATCCTCAATGGAGAAAAATTGAAAGCATTTCCACTGAATTCAGGTACTAGACAAGGCTGTCCGTTTTCCCCACTCTTGTTCAATATAGTCCTTGAAACACTTGCCAGAGCTATCAAGCAAGTCAAGGAAGTCAAAGGTATTCATATAGGAAAAGAGCAAGTTAAGTTATCTCTATTCAATGATGACATGATTCTATACCTAGAAGAACCAAGAACATCGGCCAGAAAACTCCTAGAGCTTATAGGTGATTTTAGCAAAGTAGCTGGCTATAAGATCAACTCCATCAAATCACTAGCATTTCCTTACTCCAGCAACAAATCCGCAGAAGAAGAAATTGGGAAATTTCCCCTATTCACCATCGCTTCCAAAAAAAAAATGAAATACTTGGGCCTTGACCTTATAAAGGATGTTAAGGACCTCTACAAGGAAAACTATCAAACACTAAAAAAAGAAATTACAGAAGACCTGAGTAGATGGAAAAATATTCCATGCTCGTGGTTAGGCAGAATCAATATAATAAAGATGGCCATTCTACCCAAAGCCCTATACAGATTCAATGCAATCCCCATCAATATACCTATGGCATTCTTCACAGATATAGAAAAAGCAATTCTCAAGTTCATATGGAATAACAGGAGACCCAGACTAGCCAAAACATTACTCTACAGGAAGGAAAAAGTAGGGGGTATCTCAATCCCTGACCTGAAATTATATTACAGAGCCACAGTAGCAAAAACAGCATGGTATTGGTATCAAAACAGAACCGAAGATCAATGGAACAGAATAGAAGATCCTGAGACAAAACCCCATATCCTTATCTATTTGATATTTGATAGAGGGGGCAAAAGCTTAGTGTGAAAGAAAGATAGCCTGTTCAACACAACAAATGGTGTTGGACAAATTGGAAAGCCATGTGTAGACAACTGAAGCTGCACAAAAATTATATCAAAATGGGTCAAAGACCTGGATATTAAGCCAATAACTTTAAACGTACTAGAAAAAGAAGTAGGGTCAATGCTACGAGACATAGGAGTGGGCAGCCACTTCCTCAACAAAACTCCCATGGCTCAAGCAGTAAAATCAAGAATAAATGAGTGGTATGTTATTAAACTAAAAAAATTTTGCACAGATAAAGATCTAATCAAGAACATCAAGAGAAAACCTACAGAATGGGAGAAAAACTTTGCCTGCTACACCTCAGACAGAGGGCTAATATCCAGAGTATATAAAGAACTAAAGAAACTAAACACTAAAGCCACAAATAATCCAATCAATAAATGGGCTACAGATCTTAAAAGAAACTTTTCACCAGAGGAAGTCCAGAAAGCCCATAAATGTATGAGAAATTGCTCTACATCATTAGCTATAAGGGTAATGCAAATCAAAACTTCAATGAGATATCACCTCACTCCTGTTAGAGTGGCAAAAATGAAAAATTCTAACAACAACAAATACTGGAAGGGCTGTGGGAAAAGAGGAACACTGTTACACTGCTGGTGGGACTGCAAAGTAGTTCAGTCACTCTGGAAAGCAGTGTGGAGAATCCTCAAAAAATTAAGGATGGAACCACCTTATGACCCTCCTATCCCACTCCTGGGTATTTTCTCAAAAGAGAATCAGCACATTATAGTGATGTGGCTTCATCAATGTTTATAGCAGATCAATTTAGTATAGCTAGATTATGGAACCAACCCAAATGCCCCTCACTCGATGAGTGGACACAAAAACTTTGGTACATATATACAATGGAATACTACTCAGCCATTAGAGAAGATGATATTACGGCTTTTGATATCAAATGGATGGAGATGGAAAGAATTATGCAAAGTGAAGTATCCCAATCTCAGAGACTCAAGGGCCAAATGGTATCTCTTATCTGTGGAAGCTAGAATACATGGGGAAGCATTATGTTAGATGGCTAAGCTAACAATAACTTCAAATTGTATGATTCTCAAAGCAACAGGGAAATGACTCCCTAGGATACTTGGAGGTGTAGTGAGGGGGACGGGCTGGGGAGAGGGTGTAGGAAGAACTCCTAGGAGACTGGAGGGTGGGAATTTGGGGGAATCATCTCAGAAGGAGATCTCTGCCCTGCACAAGATATCCATTTAACTCAGGAGTTCTTCTGGGGGGAAACAGCAACAGGAGGAACCCAAGCTGGGCATCCATGATATGGCATTATCCCTGGATAACTAAGTATATATGCATTGGTTCTTGAATGTTTGATAATGTTTCCCCCTCAATTGTATCTTTATATCCATCTAATAAAAATAAATAAAATAAAATTTAAAAAAAAGAAAGTAATTTTAAATAATAGGATACTTTGTCACATTCCACATGGGGGATTGGAGGAAATAAATATACACCAGTAACCTACACACAATGTATAAATACCTGCATAATGTGGACATAAAATCTAAGGTATGTCTATATATGTATATGCATATTTGTATGTGAATGTGAAGCATTAAAAATTGTAATGACTTCTCTACGGATTTTAAAACTCCTTGGAGGCTATATAAAAATGAGAAATGGTAGGTGAAGAAGTGAGTTTATTTACCCCCTTTTTCTTTCACTGTAACTTCAATCCATTGTCTGAGATTATGATAAACTTTCAGGTCAGTGAGGTAAGCACATATCTGAATACAGTTTCCCTCTCATAATCCCTAGAAACTCTCAGGATATATATCAAATTGTGTACCTTTGGCTACAAACTCAGGTTTCAGAAATATTGGATTATTGCTTAGTTTCACTAATGTGTTCATTTATTTTATAATAAATGTTCTAGAATTGCGCTAGACTGGAGAGAAGGGGAGGGGAAGATAAGATGAAAGATTTTCATCAAGAAGGTTTTAGCCTGCTGAGAAGAATAAAGGAAGGTCAGCACACACTGTGATCAGTGCCACAAGAAAAGCTTTATGCACACTGAGTGCGTACAGAAATGGCTTCTCTTCTACACTGAGCACTGAAGAAAACTTGCAAACTGAGATGAAGAATGAGCAGGAGGAACTGAAGGGGAGAAATTGGAAGGGCTCTTCAAGCAGAGCAAAAAGCAAGTGGCAAGTTGGACAAGTTCCTGGGCATATGGGAAACAGTAAAGAATTCAATATGGTAGAAAGAGAGTACATGTAGGAATGTCATGATAATAAGACTGGAGAAATGGGTGGAATGTTCTTTTATGTTTAATGAACTATGTGTCCTAGGAAAGAGGAAGATCACAGTTCCCCACACATTAAGGAATATTTTCTGTGGCAGCTTAGCTCAGTGATTATAAGTGTGACTCCAGAATCCGACTGCCTTGGTTGGATCTTGGTTCTGCCATTTACTTGCCAAGTAGTTAAGAGCAAAGTCTTTAAACTCATTGAGTTTCACACACTTATTTACAAAATGAGGGCAAAAATATCATCTGTTTCATGGTTTCTTGAATTTAAAAAATCACATTAATACATATGAGACATTTAAGAGTGTCTGACACAATGAACTGTTTTGGTACTTCTATAAAAAGAACAAAACAGACAAGGTTAAGAAAGGCCAATCTGGTCCAACTATGCCATGAGAACCAAGTGTGTAGGGAGAAAATGGGGGAATGTGGCCTTTTGACAGAAGGGAACAGAGGGACAAGGGGTGTAGTCTCTATCTTTGATGTACCTGAGACAAAAAGTGATAGAACCTTTCAAAATCTTCCTCAAACAGCAGAGGGGCAGTGTCCTGAGGGGACAAGTAGCGCACACTCTACATTGACTCTGTCCTGAGATTGAGCAAGGCAATAAAATTACTTCACACTAAAGCTTTAAATCTCTATTTCAAAAATTAAGGATTTAGACTCTTTATTGCTACCAATGGTTAGAAACTTTAAGATAGAAGTATTCATACAGAAATATTTATTTTCACACACATGTCATAAAACTGTAATTCAGTTCTGGCACTAAGTGCCTGGCATTTGTATAGATTCCACAGGTAAAAAGCATAGTCCCTAACAAGACTGCTTTTATTTAGGTGCCATTTGTGAGTGTGGCAGTATCCAGGCCACACGTATCTCTGGTCAATTTGCTACATATTTGTGGAATCTCATGATTCCATCATGTTTAACAATTCCCAGGAATGACTGGCAGAATTCAGGAAAGCACTATGTTTATGATCACAAAGTATTAAAAAAAAATGTAAATCAGAACTCACCAGAAGAGTCACAGAGGGACAGGCTCTCCTGGGAGGGCCCTGCAGTTCTTCTGCATGGAATTAGGATGTGTCACCTTCTTAGAAGTCAATGTGTCACCTAAAGAGGTCCTGATGACCTCTTTGTTCTCCCTGCTTCTCAAGTGTAAACCTAAGCATAAAGGAGATTAAGTTCAGGATTCCATTTTTAATTATCTCAGTAGGTTTGTTCTTTTTAACTTGGCTTTTCTTCGTCAAATTAGGAAATTCTAACTCTTTGAAACATTAAAATTTCAATTCACTTGGAAGCTTTTATTAAGATATAAGTAATAGGAAGAACTTTACTAGACATTTGGAATTGAATCATTGCTTAATTCTCATACTAACAATTTTGTTTTTAAAAAGAGGTTCAGGTGTTCAATTCACTTAGGAAACTTAAAAATACCACTTTAAATGAATTGTTGCAGTGTTTATATATTGAAGTTCTTCAAAATATGTATAAACTACAAATTAAACCTAAAATGAATATTTCTGAACCATTAACAAATTGAACTCTGCTAATTATACAATTTTATATATAGCAAAAATTTAGAACAGCTTACAGTTTTAATGAGATAAGCCCTTTTGAATTTGAAATTTTATTTCATTGTAGTACACTTTTAATTTATTGGATAGTATTATGTTAATATTTAATTTTTCCCCAAATTTCTTTTAACTCCCCAGGAATCTCTAAAAAAAAAAAATCATAGTGCATATGCAAGACAACAGCAGTTCCACTTGTCTACCCACCAATGAAGAAAGGCATTAAGCGAAGAAAATAATCATTAAAGGATCTTTAACAGTTGGCTGAGGGATTGTTATGATTGGAATGGGAGGGATATTAACTGGCACATTACTCAAAGCAAAGTATAAGGATATATTTTACAAGTTAAGGAGGCATTGTATTCTACAAAGATCATTTTCAACAACATAGAAGAAACCGCTGAAAAGTTTCAGAATATCTTTCTATCTAAATGTGTTGGACTCATGTATAACTGATCTTTATTAGATTTTAGGAGTTGAGTGCAAATACCCACTACTAGGGCAGAACTTGTACAAATACTGTAACAACACAATGGTACTCATGTCATGTACCTGAGTCCTTGGCCAGAAGTCACTTTGTAACAGAAACGTCTACTTGATACCACACAAAAGTTCAGCGAAGCCTTACGCTGTGGCAACAATCACATCCTCACTTTTTGAGGGAAGCTGAAACACATGAGGCTAGCAGTCAGATGACTCACCACTGTTCACCTCCTCTCTGGATCCTGTGCTTTAGGTTCTTCCACAAGGATTATGGCCAAAAGCAATGGTTTTTGAGACGTAATCCTTACCATGTTTTTGAAAGGATTCAAACTTCACAAATTCATATCTCTTGTTCAAGAATAGGGTTTCTCATAAGTAATATTTCATGGCCCTCCCAAGAGATTTCCCTTTCACTGATGTCACCCTCAGGAAATCAAAGTTCAGAAAAATTAAAAAAAAAACTTGTTTGAAGTCATAGATCTAGTAATGAATGAAAAAGGGAAATAAACTCATATTTTCTGAGACCCAAATCATTATCCTTTCTCCTACACTAAGCTTCAATCCTAATTTTATCACAAAATTGTACTTTCCCTGAAGTTAATCACTAGACAAGTGGTACCGTATTTCTCCATCTCTAAAGGGTAGTTCTATCTTGATTTTATTGTGGGTTGAAAGGTTTTATTAAAGCTCTCTTGTAATCTATCCTGTCCTGAAACTACTCATATCTCATGACATAAGTTTCATGTTTAATTTAAAAGTAATTTTTAAAGGAGCATCTATTACATGTGAATTTCTGCTCCAATGTCTTTGGAAAGAAAGATATGTATTTATGAACAATTCAACCATCAATGGCTCTTTTTGTTGGTACTTCTAGAAAATAATATACACATCTTTTTTACTGCTTTAGTATTACTCTCAGTTATCATTTTCAGGGAAAATTTAACAGAACAAAGTGACAGTGAATGGGTAAATTGCTTGAATTATTTGAGTATTCAGATAGATGGGGGAATCCTTTTTAAACAAATAAGACAGAATACATTTTTGATGAAATGATTCTTAGACTAAAACCTGATTAATAGTAAAAGAGGGAGCTAAAAAAAATCCAGACAAAAGGAGAAGCAACTATGTGCAAGATCCTAGGCCAAAATGAAATAGATGAGCCCTCAGGTAGAAAGAAGAATTGAATGACACAGTACAACATTCTGCCCTTATCTTCAATTTTGCTTTTTACAGTTTTAGTTACCTATATTCAACTGTGGTCCAACATATTAAATAGAAATTTCCATAAATAAACAATTCATAAGTTTATGTGTCATTCAGAATTGTGTGACGATCTCTCACTCTATCCTGTTCCTCCCACTTGGGATGTGCATCTTTACTTTGTCCAGCAAGTCGGTCCTGCATATGCTGCCACACAGTGTGTAGCAGTCTGTTATCACACTGACTGACTGACATGTTATTGCAGGTTAGTATTCAAATTACCTTTATTTTATATTGGCCCCAAATGCACTTGCGTATATTAGTTTATGTGGCCCGAACATACAAAAGTGGTGATATTAACCATTTTACTATAGCATATTGTTGTCATTGTTTTATTTTATCATTTGTCATTTTAATCTCTTAATGTGCCTAATTTGTAATTTCAATTTTATCATAGATTGTACGTGAATAGGAAAAAAAACTCAGTATAGTTAGAGTCCCCTATTATTTGCAATTTCAGGCCTCCCGTGGGAGTCTTGGAATGTATCCCTCATGGATAAGCAAAGAAGGCTAATGATGACAAAATCATGGGTCTTGTAGCACATAATAACATTCATAATAATAATGAATGTTCTCTAAGTATAGTGGAAATCCATTTTTCTATTTTAAACAGGAGAGATATAAGCTCAGACTTGTATTTTTAAAAGATTATTCTGTTCTGTATACAGTTTTTAAGGGTATAAGACTGAACTTAAAAATTTAATTGTAATATTATACATAAGGAATTATGATGTCTTGATGTATACATATATAAAGAGTTAGAAAGAAGTTGATGAATTTGGTGTATGTAGCCTGACCCTCAAGGACTTATTCATGATTTATATGTGAGTGATAAGAAAAAGAAAAAATTCGTGTCTGATACCAAAGTTTTCAGTTTTAGTATTTGGACTAATAGTCAATCCATTTTCTAAAATAGAGAACAGAAAAAGGAGAACATATTTGGATAGATTTGAAGGAATTAAGATTTTAATTTTTCCAAGTGATTTCTGAGTTATTTAGCAGACATCCAAGGGAAACTATCAAGTAGGCAGTTTTAACACATGTTTGGAGCTCAAGACTAGAGATATGAATTCAGGAGTCACTGCTATATAAACAGTATGTATATCCAATGGTAATGAGTGAGATTATTTAGAAGGAGAGAGAGAGAGAGAGACTATATGACATACCAGAATCAAAATACTGGGCTGTAGCTATAGCTCAGTCTAGCATGCATTAGGTGCTGGGTTTGATTCCCAGCACTGCAAAAATGAAACAAACAAACAAACAAAACATTTTAGGCTCAGATAGATATCAAGAAACAATTAAAAAAATATTGAGAAGGAAAGAACAGTCTATGAGGTATGTGGAAAATCAGAGGCACAAATTTATGCCAGAAATGTGAACATTTCAAAAATAGGAGAGAAGCCAACTATGTCCAATATTGTTCAAGTTCAAATAATCAAAAGATTTGAATAGACTTTTATCCAAAGAATAATAGAAAGTACCAAAATAAACATGGAAAAATGTTCAACATCAATAATTTTTAGGAAAATGCTAATCAAAATTATATTAACCTTGTATATCCTCGAAGAGGTTAAACCAAAAGTTACACATGTTGGTGAGAGCACAGAGCAATTACAACTCTGATACATTGCTGTGAGTTTTTAAAATGCTACAATCACTTTGGAAAATAGTATGACCATTTTTTAAAAAGATACACACAGTTACTATATGATCCAGCAATTCCACTCCCAGATATATACTGCTCCCTAAAATAAACACTTTTGCAGAAAAATTTGTTCTGCAGTATTTAAAGTACCTGAAAAATAGAAACAACTCAATGTTTGTCAACTAATGAATAGATTGATACAATATGGAATAACCATAAAATTGAAAGGGATAAAAATACAATTCTGATATATGCTATGAAATGGAGGAATTATACACTAAGTATTAAAAACAGTCACAAAAGTACGAAATGTACAGAATAAGCAAATCCATAGAATATAGATGAGTTATCATTAGGGGTTGAGAGGAAGGATAGTGGAAGTGATTTTTCTGGGTACAGTTTCATTCGGAGGTGATGAAAATATTATGAAATTAAATACTTATAATGTTATTTGTTCAACTTTATGAATCTACAAACATCAAATTTATACTTTAAGAGGGTGAATTTTAAGGTATGTGAATTATATTTCTATAAAGATGTAATTTAGAAAAATTCTTCCCTCTGGAAACTATTCAGAATTACTCAACAGAATCTATGGTTTAAAAATAAAAGTAATTGGGGAGAGAGAACATGGCAACCACCCCACCACCAGTGCTCCCAGGACACTCCTGAGTAACACTTCACACTGCAAGATTGGGAGGCGGTATCCAATGGTAGGACCAGGCTCTTAGTGTGTGGGATCATTACACCCCCTAATTTTTTAACACTGAAGGAAAAGAGCTTTGCATTAATGAATCTAAAACAATGAGTTTGTCACGCCCACTCAATCAGCTCCAAAGCCTGGGGACAGGGAGCTATCCCAGAGGGGAAGAAATGGCACAAGTATTCTAACCTGATCGCAGCAAGGAATGCCTTCTAATCTGGGCTCACAGTTTGCAAGAGCTGACTCTCAAGCTCTGGGATTTAATTTCTGGCAATAGGGAACCTACAACTGTTCGTACATCACAGCCAGCCGGCTCTGCCCACCATGTTGAGGTTCCCCTGAGGGCAGGGCTGGTCACTCATGGGCAAAAGTGAAACCAGACCCATTCTTTACCCATGGACTAGGGACCTCAGTCTCCATGGACAGAAAAACAGATTTAAATGCCCTATGACCTGGCCGTCTGCCCAGGGGGGCTGTGTGGGACCTTGAATTCCCACTCCAGCTCACAGGACATACAAGTGGTAGCCTCCTGTCTGCCCTCTTACACATCCAAACAGGAGTCTGAACAGAACTCAGCACAGTAGGGCATATTCTTCCCAAGGGGGCCACCTGCCTCAGTCTCTCCAAAAACTGCCTATAACTCTCTAACAAGGCAGGGTCTGACTTCAGCCTCAGGAATCTTTGAACAAAAGGGGCAGCCTGGGTTCTCCTTCAGCCTCTGAGTTCTGTACACAGCCAAGGCTTCATAGGTCCTGGGCTCTTCAGGCGGGACGCTCCCTAGTGGTTGCAATTGAGAACCACATAAACACTGGCACAGTTAGCAGGGACCCTCCCTCACACATGTCTTCCCTTGCTGGGACTGTGACAACCCCACAGAGCAGCTCTTAGGGCCTCTTGAAGATCATAAGACATCCAGAGTGGGTCATCGGTGATCCTGGGGAAGTGCGCTTTAGTCTGACCACTCTCCTTGGAACAGGCAGAGTCCCACACATCTACCCAGGGATGTACTAGACTGCCTACAGCTTCTGGGTCCTTGGCTTAAGAAGATCAGGAGTTTGGTCAGGCAGAAACTAATCAGCCCAGGAGTACATCTCAGGTGGTGTTGAACACTTTTCTCATAAGAAGCAGGAGAAGGCAGTGTCTTCTACCCTTCTGCAACAGAAAATTTTGAGGAGATCCTCTAGGAAAACTCAGGCCACTAGAGGTTACCAAACTGCATCTCCCCCAACAAGCTCAACTGGGAAGAGTCCCCAGTTAGATGGCAGCTATGAACACATTCCCCCACGGTACACACTGACCTAGGGGGGCAAAAAAATCAGAATGTTCCCACTAGTTTTTTTTTCTTTGTTTAATGTGTGTCCTGCTGCCATCTAGTATTTTTAACTTGTTTAACTTTTAACTTTTTAATGTTTTTTTAATGCTTTTTGCTTTATTGTTATTACTGAATTTGGTGTTTGTGGATGTACATATTTTATAAGTGTATGTGTTGGTGGTTGGCTTCTACTGTCTCTGTGTCTTCTTGAATTCAACTGCTGTCTCTATAGCATTGGGGTCTGACCAGGAAAAGACTTCATGATAGCAAAATAGCCCTCAGTCTCCTTTGGTTGAAGAGAACCATACCATATACTAACCTCTTCTTCCCCTGTACTCTGGCAATTCCTAAAATATATGCTGTTCTCTCATCCTCACCCAAAGTCTTTGCCCCACCTACATCCCATTTCTATGTTTTCCTTATTCCTAATTGAATAACCTACACCACCCTAAACCCTGTTCCTCTTTATTCTATGTCAGGAGTTCTAATCTACCTCCCCAGCTCACCTCCTTGGCTTTCTAGTCATTTCTTCTCCCCACTTACAGAGGCCCTGCTAACTGAAGAAAGGGGCATTCTTCAAAATGGGTACTTGCTTGCTATCATAATATATCATGAATGCTCTCTCAAAGAAAACTGCTCTTATAGGTGCTAATCATCATCATAACTGTTTTAGTTGAAACTGTCTGATAGATACATGTAGAGGCTCTCAATTCCTCACTGACAGGACTGGCAGCTATAGGTCTGAGCTGCCCAAATAGCACCCCATCCCAATAAAGCAAAACCATAATAAGCTCCAATTATCCCTACATTAATAATATGATTGGTCTTCAAGACACACCCCCTGTTTCTGAAAATGAGGAAAAGGGAAAATAACTCCCCCCCTCAACCTCACAGCTCCCTCACTGCTCCCCACCCAAGGACTCCATGGTTGAGACCCTAGATGAAAACCAAAGAAATTGTATCAACATTATGATTAGTAACTCAATCAAAGAGTTGAAAGAAGAATTAAAGAAAGAGATCAGAGAACAATTTCAACTAATGAGAAACAACATTTATAAGGTAATAAGGAAGCAATTCCATGAGATGAAAGATCAGCTTTATAAAGAATTACAGGCCCTGAAAAGAGATGTAGCAGAGCTATCAGAATTGAAAAACATGTCAACCAAATCAAATCTTCACTGGTAGATACTATCACCAGAGTAAACTCCACTGAAAATAGAACTTTAGCTCTTGAAGAACATACATCAGATAACAAAGATAGGCTAAGCAATGTTGAGTTCAAGAAGGATAAACAAGAGAAAAAACCTACAATACCTGACCAGAACTTCCAAATAATATTTGACGAGTTGAGGAGAAAAAAACTGAGAGTCATTGGACTGAATGAAAACTCTGAAGAACAAACAAGAGGCATCAAGAAATTTGTAAGTGAAATTATAAAGGAGAACTTCCCTTACATTAGAATTGATCCAGAGTATCACATCCAAGATTCTTAAAGAATACCAAACAGGCTTAATCAAATGAGAAATTCACCAAGACATATCACATAAAAAATGAATAACAGAAATTAAAGACAGAATTCTAAAAGCAGCTAGAAAAAAGCCCCAATCACATTCAGAGACAAACCAATTAGAATCACGATGGATTTTTCAGATCAAACAATGAAGGCCAGAAGAGCTTGGAACAATATTTTTCAAGCATTGAAAGATAATAACTTGCAGTAAAAAATAATATATCCTGCAAAACTAGGATTTAAATGTGATGGGGAAATTAAATACTTCAATGATAAACTCAAGTTAGCAAGATACATGAACACAAATCCTGTGCTATGGAATATTCTCAAGGATGTTCTTCATTCAGAAGAATTGCTAATAATACCCTAACCCTTAAACAAGGATGAGTCAATAACCCATTACACACCAAATGATTTCCAAGATGACTCAAAACTCTGTAATAGTCA